>JAJAGP010000995.1:0-250673 GCA_025084515.1 Ancistrus triradiatus
TATATATATATATAGATTCCCAGGCTATGCGGGAGAGTATCGCATTGTGTAATGGTTCTCACTGTTTTCCTTTTGGTTGGTGGTTATCACTAACCATCTTAGGACCCATGGTGACTTATTTGCGCTACGAATACTGTAGATGTAAAAAATAAAGAGAAACACAGCACATATCCACACTAAGCCAGAGCTATTGTGAGGCTGAATCGTGATCCAGTGTCTCAACTGATTCGAGTCGTGGGTCTCGACTCGTACAAGTTTAGGCAAGTGAGTTGCGAACAAACAGTGAAAAAACATTTTTCACGCATGCTGGGATTACTTTTTCTCGTCAAAATGCTTCAAGAACCGAATTCTGTGAGATCCAAGGTGGTCAAGTACCATGATATGACTGTATTTAAAAATTTATTTTGTCAACATTCACTTTGTAAGATCAGTACTTTGTTCCAAACTTTGTACTACCACACTAATGTACTAATGTCCAATTAGTTGATATGCTGTTTACTACTTTTTGCAGTATGCAGTGCAGTTTGAGATGCAGTCAAAAATAGGAAATAGACTTATAGAGGGGATCTCTCAAGTCTGAACTAATTTTCATCTCATCATTAATGTCAGTAATTAAAAATTTTGCAGTATAAATTAAGGGCAGCACGGTAGCTCAGTAGTTAGCGCTGTGGCCTCACAGCTCCAGAGATCTGACTTTTTTTAACACGTTTTTGGTGATAGCGTGATAGGATATTTGACCGCTGCACCACTCGAGCGCCTAACCAAAAATCTGCATAAATCATACTCTGAATATGTGCTAACGTCCACATCCTCTGTTTAAACGTTCAGAAAATTAGACTTATGTTAATAAAGCTTATGGTAATGGTGCGTAAAATGATACCATATGTTGAGCAGAACTGAGACACGATATACAATAAATCCTGTTTGGCATCATGGCTTTGCTAACCAAAAATGTTGGCATGGCTTCCCCTTGTGTAACACATAGTGTAGCATGTTTTAGGATGTGATTACATCTTGTACGCCACGTTTTAAGGGCAGCGTTTGGCTTTTCTCACATCTATTAATTACATGTAAAGTGTTAATGTGTCTGTCCCTTCTGCTTTAACTGGGCCTTTGCACCATGCACTACATTTAGAGGGTTGTCCCTGAGAAGGTCCACTGGTTGGGCTTGACCCTGCTAATGAAGGG
The DNA here is from genome assembly GCA_025084515.1 of Ancistrus triradiatus. Lineage (NCBI taxonomy): Eukaryota > Metazoa > Chordata > Actinopteri > Siluriformes > Loricariidae > Ancistrus > Ancistrus triradiatus. The sequence continues at coordinate 1,189 of JAJAGP010000995.1, forward strand.
ACAACTGTGAAGCCTGGAATTACACCTGTAAGCCAGCTCTAATTGGTTGCTTTTTTTCAGTTGGTCTTCGAGTCAACATTTTTTTTTTCTCCTTTTCTTACCATGAGTAAAAGTGCTAGGCTCTTTCTCAGCCTTCCTTTAGCTAAACCAATCAGGGATTTCAACGTCTCCTGTCCAATCAATTAAACCCAAATCAGTGTTTGACCCTTGGATATGGAATCATTTGTCAAAGAGAGGCTTAAACAGAGTGCAGGTAGCCTGGAGTCACAAGGTTCATGATCCCATCCACCTGGAAATCTGTCTGTTCAGACGCACGTCCGCTGTGTCCTACATCCCGTTAATGGGGTGTCATTGTGCTAGCTGGATTTGCGTCAACCAGGGTCCACAAGCTTCTTCCATGCATTAGCCTGTCGATTTCCCGACTTAACCTTTTTTTTCTGTGCTCAGAGAAGACTTTGTGTTATTTTACTGAGCATTCAGCGTTAGGATTTACATCACTGTGTCCTTCAAATCGCTTGCTTACTGCACTTGATGTCACCTGATGCTATAAACTCCCTTTAGCATAACATTAAACTCATTTGCAGCTATTATTCAGTAATCTGCATACTTGTGAGGTAAGAATCCTGCTGTACATCAGCTATCAGTAATTGCTGATTGTGTGCTATGTGAAAGAAGAAGCTATGGAGGCTTCTTCAGATGATTCATATGCTGTTTAATGATGCTCTCATCTTTCTTTATTCTGATGGCTCTCAGAAGAAATTGTGAGACAAACTTCGTGCAATTTTCTTCTGAAGCCCTGTGTTTAATTTAGAGTTGGCTCGATGCAAAGGCGTTCTTAAATAACAGCCATCAGATGCTTGAATTCCTTTTGAGTGAGGAAATAAGATATTTCTTTTAATCACAACACTATGAGCGTGCCATTATTCGGGGTTCTTCATGAGGCTCTTTTTTAGAATTCTCCTCAATATGAGACGAGCTGACACCAGTCTTGACTTTCGACTCTTTGTACCGAGACAAGCTCTTGATGTAGCTTCGGCATTAGTCACTCTGTAGATGAGGTGTTAAACACAAACCGCATAAATGAAAAGAAACATATGCGTGAATGGGAAAAAAAGGATATGCATGCCGCATTGATTTGAAGTGTAACTGAAGTCGGGCCAGACGGTACACGAGTGATCACATTCCACTTGTACATAATACTCTGTACTGACCAGAGACGCCATGCTGCCGTGCCTCTCTGCTTTCATCTCAAGTGTTTATATTTTCAGTGACACCTGGAACCAGTAGCTTCTCTGTGTAGCAAGTTTCTAGAGTTCTGCAGTTTATCTCCTTTATTTCAGCCAGCTCTGAATAAACAGACTTGTAACAATTATCACACGTTTGCATGTGCAGTTTGCACAGTTTTCGAATCCGCTAAGCAATCTGTTCCTTTCTCATGACTCGGTAGGTAATTTCCATGAGCGGAAACGAATACCCAAAGGAAAGCACCATTTCACAAGTTTAGTGTGACAGTTTTAAGGCTTTCCTTATAACATGGTGTGATGATCCATTTTTGGAAGTGGTTTTCTTCCTAATGCAGGGTAAAATGCTAATAAGTCATAGACATCCAGAGTGACGATTTGTCTCCTCTAGCAGTTGGTGTAGTGAGCCTAGTGAGCAGAAATCTCCCAAAAGCTTAAAAGCAAATTAATGCCACTCACCTTCACTCAACCTTTCATTCCCTTACCTCTTTATGCTACTATTCATGGGCCTATCGCTGCCAAGTTCAGAGCTAATTTGTGTACTATTCTTAAATGTCCCTCCAACCCCTTCTTCAAAAAGTTCTGTATGGAATAGATGAAGAACTAGTATCCGATGCCAAGTTTCTGTCCATAATTGCTTTGGTTCGGTTTATTATCAAGAATTCATGACATTGGAAGGTCTCACCCTGACAAATTGTGTTCCTGTGATCATTAAGCAGTTTTAAGTGTTAGGTGCAAAAGCTGATAATGGTGTGGCATTGGGCTGAATTTTCCATTTGCACTAAATATTTCAGTGTGATTTCTTCTCTTGGAGCCTCTAGAAGCTGCAGCAGTAGTGAGGTTTCCGAAACAAAAAGAATAAAACATTATAACTGCCCGGTGACCTCATTAGACCCAACGCCTCCAATACAGAACACACATTGCATTAAGATTGCTATTGTTTCCTTTCCCCATTCAACTGCAAGAATGAGCATGTGGCTGATAATAAGGAGTTAAGAAGATGCTCATTCGCTGCTCTAAAGGTCCACGTGGGATCGTGCTTTACTGCTCCTGATTATGGCCAGGCTTGAGAACGTTTCAGATTGGATGTACTCAAATGGATTTTAACACGCTGCACTGCAAACAACATATGTTGGTGCGGATAGTGGCAGCCAGAAAACAGCATGAGGTCTGGACTAGAAAGCGTCGTGCAGTTGCTGTGCTGCATATGCTTAAGCCATGTAGGCCACATTTAGCATCGTGGATTTTAATGTCTTTTATGTACATATTACATTAAAGTCAGGTTCCATCAAAAGTGAGTGCTGAATTACCTTCATTTTCTTTTACTTACAGATATAAATGATTGGCCACAGAGTTGTATATACAGTACTGTGCCGAAGTCTCAGGCCACCATTACATTAGATATACCATAGTTTTAGCAACAGATTAATGACCATACACAGTGGGGCAAAAAAGTATTTAGTCAGCCATTGATTGTGCAAGTTCTCCTACTTCTCCTAAAGATGACAGAGGTCTGTAATTTTCATCATAGCTACACTTCAACTATCAGAGACAAAATGAGAAAAAAAAAATCCAGGAAATCACATTGTAGGATTTTTAAAGAATTTAACTGTAAATTCTGGTGGAAAATAAGTAGTTGGTCACTAACAAAAGTTCAACTCTGGCAAACTTCAGATGGGCCTGGACATGTACTGGCTTAAGCAGGGGGACACGCCTGGCACTGCAGGATCTGAGTCCCTCTCAGCATAGTGTGTTATTGATGGTAGCCTTGTTACTTTGGTCCCAGCTCTCTGCAGGTCATTCATCAGGTGCCACCGTGTAGTTCTGGGATTTTCGCTCACTGTTCTCAGGATCATTTTGACCCCATGGGATGAGATCTTGCGTGGAGCCCCAGATCAAGAGAGATTATCAATGGTCTTGTATGTCTTCCATTTTCTTACAATTGCTCCCACAGTTGATTTCTTCGCACCAAATTGCTTGCCTATTGTAGATTCACTCTTCCCAGCCTGGTGCAGGCCTACAGTTTTCTTCCTGGTGTTTTTCGACAGCTCTTTGGTGTTGGCCATGGTTGAGTTTGGAGTCTGACTGTTTGAGGCTGTGGACAGGTGTCTTTTATACAGATAAAACAGGTCAAATAGGTGCCATTAATACAGGTAACGGGTGGAGTACAGAAGAGCTTCTTGAAGAAGTTACAGGTCTGTGAGAGCCAGAAATCTTGCTTGTTTGCGGGTGACCAAATACTTATTTTTCACCATGATTTACAATTAAATTCTTTAAAAATCTTACAATGTGATTTCCTGTATTTTTTTCTCCTTTTGTGTCTCATAGTTGAAGTGTACCTATGATGGAAATTACAGACCTCTTTCATCTTTCTAAGTAAGAGAACTTGCACAATCAGTGGCTGACTAAATACGTTTTTGCCCCACTGTATAATTGTTTTTAGTCACTTTATTAGAATACAACCAGAAAATACACGCAGTATTAAAAAACTGAAAATAAAAAAAGAGAAAACCAGCTTGATAGGATACAGTGGCAAGTATTTAGTGTGACCTCCCCTTACACTTAAGCAATAGAAGCATCTAGCAGCTTCATCTCAATGTCAAGTTGACCCTTCTGCAATCAGCCAAGAAACCACTTTTTCAGGGTTGACAAGTTTAAGATTGGCTCACAAAGATTGGAATGCAGATCAGTAGCATTGAGTATTATGGAGTCCAGACGGGTCCAGTCGTCAACAATATGTTATAGACAGTGTTGTGCCAGTTCACAGCTTTTCTGAACTAGTTCAAGTTCAGTTCATACATGCTCAAAGTGAACAGTTCACGTTCAAAGTTCACAATTTTAATTAAGAACTAGTTCAAAGTTCAGTTCATTTTACTTTTTTCGTGAGATATTCAAATAAATACTTTTTTTCACACAACAATCTAGAAATCACTATACGTTCTTTGAAACTGCTCATTGTAGACATTTGCTCATGACACTGCAATTGTGTACGCGGCGTTGCTATGCCTACCCCGCTCTGCTGCAATTCATCACGGGTAACGTCGTGCGGAAGCCAGTATGTTATTAACTAGCCAGTATGTTAACTATTCTCAGCCGGACACTACGTTGCCCGCAATGCATTTGCGCACACAATGTCAAAACCATTTCTGTCTGGTGATACATGATTTAAGCGGCACGCAATAATACAGGCGGGAGGAACCTTTCTCTCATTGCTTTCAAAAGATAAAACAGATGTCACTCAGTTTTCCAATGGAAAACAATCCCAACTTCATTTTACAGTGATTTCTGCCGTTCATGACACATAATGTGAACTAATTCACGTTCAAGTTCTTTATTAAAAAATGTGTTGCGTTCAGTTCAACGTTCATGAAAAAATGAGCGTGTTCAATGAACGCGTTCTTTTGAACTCGTTCACGCACAACACTGGTTATAGATTATATAGTCATTAAACCATTGCTAAAACAGCAAATCTAATGGTGGCTTAAAACTTTTGCACAGTACTGTACATAGACTGTCTAACTTTGACTCCTTCATTCATAATGTATGAACAATGAATAATGTTTCATAAAGCAAAAACATAATACCTGGCATAAGCCTGTATAAACAAGTTATAGTCATATCTGATGTGAATACTTTATAAAAAATTGTAGTGCCAAAGAAGAAGGACACAAGCAACGGCTATCACTCACTGTGAAGCTCTTTATTAAACTAGCCAAATCATCTTGAATGGTATGAGGGAGTGAGCTACACTAACATCACCAGTGTTCTGCATTACTCTGGAAAAACCACTGAAAATGACCAAAACTAACTAACACTACAGGATGACTCCAAAACACACGTCATTATAGACATGAAAGGAAATAAAAAGGCTTGATCAAATAACAGAAATAAACCCAGCAATCAAAGACCTGCAATGCATGCTAGCTGCCACCAAGAATGCCGCAACTCGGGAGCCTGCCACTGCTACAGTATATATTGCCTTCAACCAAAACGAATAATAACTGTTACAATGACACATTGTACATCCTAAGCAGCTGAGGAGTAAAATACCTTGCTCAATGGCCCAAAAGTGACAGCTTGGCAGTGCTGGGACTTCAGCCCACATTCTTTTAGGTCAATTATCCAGTACCTTAAATGGGACATATTATGTAAAACTCACTTTTTCAGTGCTTGTGCCCACACATTTAGGTATCCTGAGTGTCTACCAACCCATAAATGGTGAAATCGGACAACCCAGTCACTCCTTTATTGGTTGTCTAGGTGTGTCAATATGGATTTCAACAAGCCATTCAGATTTGGCTTTTTTTAATACGTCATAAACTGGTTCTTTAGAATTATAATTCCCATCATCTGAGAAAGTCCACCCACAGTTTGAGAACTACATTTGCAGTGGATACCCTGGGATATATACTCCAGCATTAAGGTAAGACTTAAGCAAGTGGGTTACTTTGTCACTGGCCGCACAAAACAGCACCAATCGGTATATCAGCCCGCTGCCTCAGAGGACATAAGAGCTGAGTGGATAATGTTTATGTTGATGGCAGAGTCACAGCTACGGTCAGCAAAAGCTTGTAGGTCTGTGCTAAGTCAGTCTGAGCTAAGATAAATTACTTAATCAAGCAGCTTGTAAGTAGTTGCACTGTTTTATGGACATAGTAGTTAAGTAGCACTGCAAATGCTACATCAATGATTTTTCTTAATGTGGACATTTTTGAACATCATTTGTGCTTTGATTCACATGTGCATTGAACTGAATATGCATGAGCCGGTTCCAAGTCTATTCCATGATTCAAGGATTTAAGAACTAGGAGTCAACCTTAAAATAGTTGGAGTTGATTCCTTCCACAGAAACTGAATTGTGTCATGTTAACCATTCCATAAACTGTGATATTTAAGACAAGTGTTTAAATTGGCTCAATACAACAAATGGATTAACCTTATGATATCATTATCATTTTTTATGCTTAAGGGAACCATGTTCATGTGAACTTTCGGCGGGGGGTATTGGTGGAGGTGGTCAGTTGAGCAGCGGCTCATTATCATTTAAAGGAACTGGCATTGAAAATCAATTGTTCTAAAATATCTTGTTTATACAGGGTGAAAAGAGTGCTGCGGTGCCCAATCCGTGTGGTATTTTGACCAAAGCTTGTCACAGACATTTCATTAAGACCCCAGCAAGCTGTGTTACCTTGGGCATAATGGGTATGCTATGTCACCCTAAACAAACAGTCTCAATGTCCAATTGTTTATGCCAGGTTACATACCACATTATAAGGATGTTTAGAACAATACAGAACAACAACAACCACAGAGCTTATGTTGTTATACAAGTCACGTCAGATTTATTTATATAGCGCTTTTTACAGTGGAGCATTGTCTGAAAGCAACTTTACAATTTTAGATTATCTCCTAATATCTACGTCCAATCCCAAACTGAGCAAGGCGACAGTAGCAAGGAAAAACTCCCTAAGCGTTATGAGGAAGAAACCTTGGGAGGACCAAGACTCAAAAAGGGGACCCAACCTCCTTGGGTGGCGGAGATGATAAATGTAAGAATGAAAGTAATTTACCTAAACATGTAATTATGTAGTCCGATACATAGAGTCACTCTAGGATCTTGAGTCTAAGCAGGAAAGCCAACCGGAGCAGGGTGAGAGTTACTGCCCCCTGGTGTGGCCCGGGTATGGTGGGGCTGGAACTGATGGATATCAATACAATACAATGCGGTATTGAACATATTGCACGTTTTGTAAAGTATCTGCTTCACATGGAGATGTTCTGTGTCTCTGTTTTGTCCATTATTTCTTGTAACAGCCCGTTTCGACTATGTATTTTAGGTATGTAGTTCATCAGCAATGCAAATCAAACTTTCCCTTTCATTACAGCACCAGTGGATAAACCACTCATCTTTTTTTCATATTTACTCATTTTAAAAGCTTCATAGCATTCTCGAGGAAGCGGGAAGGATAAAACGTGATATGGAACTGAGTAGTTAACACTACTATTACAGAATCCTCACTTTCCATATGGTTTACTGGGCGTTTTTGCCTGTTTTTCACACACATGAAAGTTGTCTGAGAGATTAATACTAATATCAGAGGTGGGAGCACCATGATATTGCTGCTGTGGTGCACCTGTTATGCATGAAGCCCCATATAATTATGAGCAGAGGGACCCTTCTTCATATAATGCACTTAAACAGCAGTGATTAGCACTATATACTATAGCTATCAGACAGTACAAGGTGGATGTTCTGCGTTAGATGTTACTATGGTAATGTACTAGAACAAATGTTTGACTAAAAACCTTTAGAAGTATTTATTGTTCGAGCCGGGCTGTGCTGGTCTGGAAAATTATTCAACCTTCTAAACAGCACCGTTGTGGCTTCCACTTTAGAACCTACTTGTTCAGTAAGGTGCAACAGTTTCGGTATGACTATGGTGTTGCTGGGTGGCTGCTATGGTTTAACTGATGGTAGTTATGGTATTGCTAGGTGTTTGGTAAGTGGTGGCTATGGTGCTACTAGGTGGTTGCAATGGTGTAGATATGGTATTGCTAGGTGGTTGCTATGGTCTTACAAGATGGTTTCTATGGTTGCTAAGGTCGTTGCTAGAATTTTGCCAAGTGGTTGCTGTGGTGTTGCTATGTGGTTGGTAAGTGGTTGCTGTGGTATCCCAAGTGGTTGGTATAGTATTGCTAAGATGTTACTTGATGGCTGCTATGGCGTTGCTGTGTCCCAGGGTACACAGCAACACCCAGGGGTTATTGTGGTGTCACTAAATGGTTGCTAGGCAGTTGATATGGTGTTGCTAGGAGGTTGCTATGCTATTCCAGGTTGGTTACTATGTTGCTGTTAAGTGTTTGCCAGATGGGTGCATGGCGATTGCAATGGTACAGTTGCTTTGTTGTTGTTTAGTGATTGCTAGGGTGTTCCTCACTGCTGCTAGGCAGTTGCTATGGTATCTCAGATTGTTGCTGTTGTGTCTCAGGTGGTTGAAAGTGACTGCTGTGGTAGCCCATGTGGTTGGTGGGGTGTTACTATTGTATTTGTATCATTGTGATATGAGAAGGGTGCCCATTCATTCCTATGGGAAAAAAAACATTCAGAAATATGCAAAGCTTTGCAGAAACCGTGTGTCCGCTCAAAGAGCTATAAACAAACCCTGATCTAATAATCTAACGTTGGAACGTTGTCGATATTTCGTAAAACTGTGGGACGAGTTACCATAATAAGTGTTTCAAATGTATCATCTGTGCATACAAATCATAGTGTTGCCAGTGCCTTCTCTACCAGCGTACCATGTTTTTTCACCTTTTGCGGTATTGAAGACATTTTTCTGGATGCATTTTGCCCAGGATTAGATGCTGATTCCATTCAGCTCTCAGAGTGTAACGGCAATAGCTGTGGATATATCACACAAATGTAGCAAGTGCCAAGCAAGCAGGATACGCAAGTGTCCGTCCCAATGCATTTTCCAAATATCAGGTGCCATTTCTAATACCTTCACCATGCGCCTAGTGTTCTCAGAGTGGAAAATCCATACTGAAAGAGTGGTTTGAGTACCTCTTAGTGAAGTGCTTCTCCTGCAAACACCAGTTTCAGGATGGCATTTGGAAGGATTGTGTGCTTCTCCTTTCAGCGTACACACAAGAAACTACATGCATACGCATTTTGTCACAGCAGGACACTTGCCTAAAATTGCAGACATTTGTTTTCTTGTCCTTAGTCGCCTTTCTTGCTCAATCAAGCCGATTGTCTTATGCTGTCTATTATTATTCGTTTTTATTTTATGTGAGAATGTGACAGTGTTCTGTCATAAGCATGCATGTGTTTTCTTTGTAGAGACGTGTGAATAAGGAAAATTGAGCACGGTTTTCTAAGGAAAGTTGCTCCTCATTCATGCAACACTGAAAGGCCTCTTGATGGGCATCTTTCTCGTGGCAACGGCTATTAGAAGCCTCGAATAGACACAACAAGAAAAAAGGCTTGTGCTTGGAGAGGCCACATGAATGCTTGAAATGCCACACTTTCATGGTTTTTATGTTGTTAATCAGTCTGGGCTCGTTAAAATCTCCCCTGCATGCTTTCTCCTGTTGTGTAAATTACTATTGTCTCTGTGACTATGATTTTTTTTCCATCAGCTCCAAATAAATGTTAAAAATCACTAGCTTGCTGTAAACGTTCAAGGCCTGATAGTCAAGTCAATACCTCTAAGTGTATCAGCAGTGTAAATAACCACTCGTATCAGTTTAAAACAATTGATTTGTTTCCTAGTTTTACAGTGAAATAGTTCCTTATTATTTCTTGTGTGTGTCAATTATGTACCTATTTTGCATTTTCACCCATCGGATATTTTATCAGGATTTATTTTTGAGACTCTGTGCAATTACAAGCCAAAACTGCCCAGTTCACAGCATCCTGTGGTCAGTAACTAAAGAATCATTTATTCTTATTATTAATGGACCAACATCTCTAACTGTACACCTACACCTACTTCTACATGTGCTGCACTTGTAACAGTGTCACAGCTGTGCTGAATGGTCAGTAAGTCAAATGATATCTGATCAGCCACAATCTTCCACTGTTCTCTGTGATGGATGGGAAGCAGGGAGACTTACAAATTGTGCACAGCACATGGCCTACAGTCAGAAATTGTACGCTTGCAAAACGCACACATATGATAGTTGCACCTTTATAAAATAGTGTGAGTGTAAATAGTGTGAGTGTAAATGCAGTGGTACTGAGTACTGAGCAAATGTTTCCCATAAGAAATCATGTAAATTGAATGAATACGTTCCAGACCCACAGAAAATCCACACTGTATGAGGCATTATTTGCATTAATGGAGTTATAATGTACAGGTGCTCCCTGATTTATGATGGGGATATGTTCTGACAAATCCATCATGAGTATGAATCATGAACTGAGAAATTTAACGGGTGTTTGGTAGAGCGGTCTATACTGTATCATAGCAGAGCTTACAAGTAATTATAAGTAAGCTACTGTTTAAAACATTTACGTTAACCTACAGTTGGCCCAAATCATTAACACAAAGCTTATTTTATAACAAAGTGTTGAAAAATTGCATGTAATTAGTGAGTACTGGATTGAAAGCATTCAGTTTCCGTTTTGCTTTCGGTTGGCTCTTATAAACTAATCTTTTTAGGACCCATGGAGACTTGTTTGCAATAAGAATGCAGTACTGTAGATGTGTAAAAAATAAAACAATGATAGAAATAGCTGGGATCTCTGAGCAACTGCTGTTGTGAATCAGAATCACTGAATCATCAATCATGAATCAAGTTTCAGCTGAAACGAGTTGCATGGCTCAACGAGTTTCACGTTTAAGCAAGTGCGCCCAGTAGCAAGCAAACAACGAGAGCCGAGACACATTTTTCTAGTCAGAATTTGACGAGTCCCGAGGTGGTCAAGAACTGAGGTACCACTGTATAATCAGTTGATGACTGGGTAGCTAATAAAGATTTGGTGTGTAATCACTTTTATTGAGTAATTTTAGAAAACAAATAAAAATTTGGGCTTACTTAAACAATCATGTAATACCTCAGCAGTCTCTTTCATTTTTTCACTAATGATTTTATTTATTTATTTATTCTTATTTATTTAATTATTTGCAGGTATTTGCTAGATATTATTGTGTACATGCATGATCGGTTTAACGTCCATCCGATCAACATCCGTTCTTTTAAAATGGCCGAGGTCTTTAGGATTATAACAGGAAATAAAAATCTGTCTCACATACTTTTGCTACACAATAATATGTAATATTGCATAATTTTCCTCAATAAATAAATGACCAAGTATAATATTTTTGTCTAATTTGTTTAACTGTGTTCTCTTTATCTACTTTTAGGACTTGTGTGAAAATGTGATTATGTTTTAGGTCATATTTAGGCTGAAATAAAGATAATTATAAAGGGTTCACAAACTTTCAAGCACCACTGTATGCTTTTAGAAACGTTGCTGGGAACAATGATTTTGTCTTTGATGCACAAAGGCAGCTGACATTATTATACTTCCTGCATATTCTTAGTCCAGATTCTTTCTCCTCACTTTCTGTACGTCCCACAAATCGGTCATTCCCCACACATTCATTAACTAGCTTATGTGTTAGTTATTTCCTCTTTTTTTTCTCTTTTTGTCTCCCACATAGTTCACCCAGCCCCCACAAATTTCCTCTGGGCCCCACATTTTGAGAACCACTGATGTAGATGACGTTTTGACATGTACCGCCTCCTTGCACATACACCCCTTCATGACAGGGGTGATCCTTACTGGCTGTGGCCTCTTTCAGTACATTCAATATAAAAAAGTTCAAGGCATTGACTTGGACTCCAAATGCCCCAGATCTCAATCTGATCATCTGTGGGATATGCTGGACGAACAAGTCCAATCCAAGGAGGTCCCGTTTTGCTATCTTAAGCTGCTAATGTCTTGGTCGTAAAGTCTGCATGTCCTCCCCATGTCCACGTGAGTTTTTTCTGCTTCTCCACTATCCGCTCACAGTCCAAAGACATGCGTGTTAGGCTAATTGATGTCCCAATCTTTATTTTGTGTGTATGTGTGTATGTGTGTGTATGGGTGTGTGTGCCCTGCGATGGATTAGCGCCCTGTCTGGGTTTGTTTCTGCCTTGCACTCTGTGCTGCCAGCTAGACACCAGTTCTCCCAAGAGTCTGTAAAGGATTAAGTGGACACGAAAGTGAAATGAAGTGTCTTGGTCTTAGATACCATAGGACACCTACAGAACTCATGTCTCTGAGAGTCAGAGTTTTCATGGCACACAAGGGTGTTATGCCTAATTGATGCATTACTCATTATGTATTACACAATAGGTAAATAAATTAACATTAGTGTCAAGATGAGATATGTGTCCATTGCAGCTGTCATATGTCATTAGCTTTAGCCTCTGTTGTGTGTGTCTGTCTTGTTGTTAGCTTGAGCAGATGGCTTGTGCTGGTTGTATCTGTCTAAATCCTCTATGTCATTAGCGGTAGCCCTTAACTTCTTTTGCCACTGCTGTCAGAGCACCTGTGTGGTACACTAGTCGTTGCCATAAAACTCTCCAAGGCCTCCACTGCTGTCCAAAACATTATGGGTGCCATTTTTGCCATCACCTTGGCTCTGGAGAGCGCTCACCGTGGTTCTACTGACACCATGGCCAAGTAACACCTTAGCTGTTTTGATATGTTGAGTAACATGTCAACAGCATACTCTGTCATTGTGGCCTGAGAGGCGGTATATTCTAAAGACAGCACATTTAGTGATGGCAACCACAGACCCTACAGCTCCAGGGTCAGTGCCCAACGCCATAGCAGTGTCTGAGGCGCCATTTGCGGTCTCGGAACTATGACCCCTGCTACGGTATGTCCTGGAGATTCCCCATAATTCCTGTCTTCCTGTTCTTCCAGGTGTCACCCAGGTTCACCTCCTTTCCTTTCCTCCTCTGTTTTCCAGGTTTCAGTGTTCACTATGTTTCCCACCCTTTCAAACTGATATGGCCAGATGACTTGCTAGGTATGACAAGCCTGGTATGGTGCTCCCAATGAGCAGTGGGGTATACCTACTGATGAGTTCCTGAGTAGGGACAAACCACGAACCAGACACAGAGCGTCGGTAGGGTTGGGTATCGAAATTTGGTTCAGATTCACAACCGGTTCCAAAATTCCAAGAACTGGGTACCTGTTAAAAAAGTAGAATTTTGATTCCACTTATCGGGTCCTACTAACACATTTTCTGCCAGGAGCAGTGCACCATGTAATCATGTGTTCATCATACTCTCTTCCACTAATTCTCAAGTGGAGTGGAGTTTGCTCAATTTGGGATTGGACGTAGTTATTAGGAGATAATCTGAACGTGTAAAGTTGCTTTGAGACAATGCTCCATTGTAAAAAGCGCTATATAAATAAATCTGACTTGACTTGACTTGACTTGGAGAGGGAGGGGAAAATTTGGCTCCACAGAAAATGAAATGGCTAAATGCAATATGTGTGGAAAATTGGTCTGTTGATTGGTCTCTTAGCCAAATGCTGCCTTTTGACTGGAGAGTCTAAGACGCTTAATGTGGTTTAATGTCCTAAAACAATGACTTAGGAACATCAAACTTCTCTCAGTTACTACTGGTGATAATAATCTGTACTGTAGAAATGATGAATCTATGATTCAAAAAGAAAGTAAGCATTTTAAAATTATGCTTTGTTCTTCTATTTAAAACTATTAAAATGCTTCACATAAAAAATGATTGCTTTCCCTTTGGACAACATGTTTGCCATTTCAGCAGTAGAGAGTACTTATGACCAGTAGTAATTGATAGAAGTTTGGTGTTTCTATGCCATTGTTTTAAGTCATTAAGTCATTAAGTCATGTTAAGCTTTTCACTTATAATAGGTTTAAATGGGAAGAAAAAAGCTTAATGTAAAAATGATTACTTTTGAAGTTGAAATGTATATAAAAAATAAATGTATTCTTTATACCTAAACATTTGGCACATTTGTTCACCATTTTGGAATCAAAACTTGGAATCAATAAGAACTGCAATTGATAAAACAAAATCAGAATCGGTATTGTTAAAATGCAAACAATACCCAACCCTAGGTGTAGGCACCCAAATCTCAACAACGCATGAGAGCAAAATCCTATCCTGTGTGGTACAAAGGGACAGAGAGCTACTGTGGTACAAGTCACAAAAATGGTTAATGCAGGTTCCATGAGGAATGTGTCAGAAAACAGTGCAGAAGCTCACATGAGTGTCAGAGCAGGACCTTGGAGCAATGGAAGAAGGTTGACTGGTCTGATGAGTACCGCTATCTTTCCCATCATATGGATGGTCAGGTACGCACAATTTACCGGGGATGGCACCAGGCACCAGTATGCATTGTGATAAGAAGACAAGCTGGTGGAAGGAGTGGGATGCTCTGGGTAATGTTCTGTTGGAAATACTTGACTCTGGGTATTCATGTTAATTCAGTGCATAACATTTATCTACAAATAATAATGGGCCAAGTGTTTTAAAGTTTCATGTGTAGGAGGAGAGAGAGAAATTTAGATAAAATCTGTAGACACTCAAAAATAACCTCCAAAAAAGTCACTAGTATTCTAGACTTTATCCCAGTTTGCTGCTACAAAAGCCTGTCTCACTGTTGCCATTCGAGTTCATCTTAAAAGTGTCTGATGGAGTTAAGTTCACCGTACTAGCTGCATGGTGTCCACAATTGGTCATTTATTTATTGAGGAAAATGATCCAATATTATATAATAGTGAGTGGCAAAAGAATGTGAACATTTTCTTTCAGTATCTGTATTCAGATCCCCCCCTCGTGCAGCAATAACTGCAACTATAACTGTTCATCAGTCCTGCACACCGGCTTGGAGTCAAGTCGAGTCAAGTCAAGTCAGATCTATTTATATAGCGCTTTTTACAATGGAGCATTGTCTCAAAGCAACTTTACCAGTTTAGATTATCTCCTAATGTCTATGTCCAATAACCAATTTGAGCAAGCCTAGGGCGACAGTGGCAAGGCAAAATTCCCTAAGTGTTATGAGGAAGAAACCTTGGGAGGACCAAGACTCAAAAAGGGACCCAGCCTTCTTGGGTGGCGTAGATGATAAATCTAAGAATGAAACTAAAGTCATGGAGTCATTCTTCATATAGAATGTGAAATATGCACATTGGCATTAAGTGGCCTGGTTTCTTCACATTAACTGCTTGCTTCAGGTCCTTCCACAACATTTCGATTGGATTAAGGTCAGGACTTTGACTTGGCCATTCCAAAACATTAACTTTATTCTTCTTTAATCATTCTTTGGTAGAACGACTTGTGTGCTTAGAGTCGTTGTCTTGCTGCATGACCCACCTTCTCTTGAGATTCAGTTCATGGACAGATGTCCTGACATTTTCCTTTAGAATTCTCTGATATAATTCAGAATTCATTGTTACATCAATGATGGCAAGCCGTCCTGGCCCAGATGCAGCAAAACAAGCCTAAATCATGATACTACCACCACCATGTTTCACAGATGGGATAAGGTTCTTATGCTGGAATGCAGTGTTTTCCTTTCTCCAAACATAACCCTTTTCTTTTAAACCAAAAAGAAAACACCTGACTCTAATTTCACCTTCAAATTACCTGCTAATCCTAGAGGTTCACATACTTTTATCACTCACTAATATGTAATATTGGAATAAGTGACCAAGTATAATATTTTTGTCTCATTTGTTTAACTGGGTTCTCTTTATCTACTTTTAGGACTTCTGTGAAAATCTAATGATGTTTTAGGTCATATTTATGCAGAAATATAGAAAATTCTAAAGGGTTCACAAACTTTCAAGCACCACTGCACACTATACAAAGACCAAATGTAACACTTGCAGACGTGAGATCTTTGACTACGGCATTTTCCAATCGTCCAAACCCATATGGAGCCCACATGCTCAGATGTGAGTCAGATGGAACCTGTGCGGTGGTCTTGCTGTGCTTGCAAAGTTATTCGGCATCATCAATCAGTGTCCCCATCAGGTGGCTTGTTTGCCAGATGTGGTCTAAGTGACATTGATAAGTGATCTTCCTCTTGGTCCAACGTGAACCTTAATAAAGTGGGCTTTTCACATTGTCAAGAGAAGACAATGTCCAGTGCCACTCACATTGAACAAAAGTGTCAGGTCACTCAATAGTAGGAAGATCCAGCTCATTAACAATTTAAATGTCACGAGGAAGAAACTGAAGGTTGAGGCAGGACTGAGCTCCTCTCTTTCCCTATTGGCCACCTCTCCCAACTTATCAAATTTGCAGGGTTCGTGACCTCTAGACTCTTTATTTTGATACTGTGCAGAAATGACATCAACCAGGTGTTAGGTGGGACAATCAGTTCCTCTTATATAACAAGGTCTGACTTTAGCTTTGATGAGGTGTTCCAAGAAGAATGGAGGGCAAGAGATGGTCTCTCATCTCGAGCGTAGCAAAAGCATTTTTGCCAATAGCAACCTGATAACATTTACCTTGAGCCTCATTTACATGTACAGCATTTAGCAGACAGTCTTATTCAGAGCGACGTACAGCTTATACAGTCTTACAATCTAAGCAATTATGGGTTAAGGGTCTTGCTCAAGGACCCAACAGGGGCAGCTTGGCAGATAATGGACTTGAACCCTTGGACCATGTGGTTCATAGTCCAGTACATTACCGCAAAGCTACCACAGCTTTGCCATCTCCATCAGTGACCATTCTACTTCAAACAGCATTCATTCTAATGGTTTATGTTTGATACTGCCTCTTCAAATACACAACTTATATTGAAAAATTGAGGGCTGACATCTTTTACCTACATGACTATGGGAAATGCATAATTCCATACAATTCTAATGTCAAATTCAAAATGCTCTGTATTAAGTTACAGTAGATGTACCATTATTGCTGCCAATTTCTTTCAAGAATGTTTGATTTCACTTGAGAGCTTGACAATACCCACTATGGTTTTAGTTTAAAGCATATCTAATTGAATTTTAATACATAATTAAATCCAGAAATAAATCAGTTCACCTCCCTCTGAAACTGATTATTCAACACACCATGACATCTCAAACCAGTTTTGACGAAGTTATTATCAGAATGACTGGGATGCCACCAATTGGATGGATAATTGCATAATTTTCAGAGCAACCATCGAATGGAGACAAATTTACCACTGAACATTTTTAATTTAATTTAGTTTTTTTCCCCAACCCATTCAGGTACCTGTTTATCTACAGAAAATTCCAAGGGAGTTCTCTTGAGTGTTCTCTTGATGAAGAACCAGATCAAACTGGTCTAATTTCCTAAATGAATTCTCGAGGACTATTACAGGCGAGGCTAACCTCTGCATAATGTGATGAGCAGAGGGAACATTGATGAACTTTTTTAATTATTATGCCGCTTGGGAATTTGACATCGCCAGTACAGTGATCTACACCGTCAGGCTTTTTGCTGTTTTTTTTTTCCCAACTCTTTTTTAATTCACCTAATTTGTCGGTTCAAATGAAACACCCCAAGTTAGAGTGTGGAGTAATTAACAACACCGGGCCTAATGAAATGAGGGGATGGTGTGTTCCAAGAGGATCAATACGTGTCTTTAAGCGTTGCCTGGCAAGGAATTGTTCAGGGAAATACAAGCCACTTAATAGTAATAAGCTGATGAACCAGGTCCATGCGTGCTAAATGAGATGTCATTTCACTGTGCTAACATAGTGAGGCAACCGAGCATGTATTTAAGTCAGCATTTCACCTAATGTCAAAAAAAAGATTTCTTCCTTTTTTTACCTCAAAACTTCATCTTCATTATGCACTCTAAGAAAAATAATCCTTCTTAAGCACCGGTGACCTTACATCCTCTTTTAATACTCAAAAGTAACTGCTTCGTTCGCTCTGCAATGTATTAAACCCATTAAATCTGCTCTTTCTAACCAAAATCTAGTGCAGCTTTTACTTCTTTAGCTCAGAATTTATTTGTCCTTTGCCATAACTTCATTACATCTACAAAAGATGGCTGCTGCATTTAATAAGATGGCTTTTTATTATTTCTCTTAAAGATACTAACTTCAGTCATGGACCATATGTGTTGTGATTTAATTAACTGAGAGGAGTTTTGGTTGTCAAAACAAGTCCTGGAGAGATGAGAGTATGTGCATTTGATAAACATCTGGCTAAAATGTGTCTCAGACCAACCCATGCCTATCTTTAAGAAACAACGAGTAATAATTGGGTCTTTAGTTAGCTCTCACCCAACAAGAACCAGAGTGTCAACATGTTCCAAAAATGTTGGGAGGGTAAAGCAGTTACCACTTTATAATGTTTCTTCTCACAACACTTAAAAGACATTTTGGTACATGGTATACCAAGGTATGAAGTGAGATTTGAATCCTGGACCTTTTGGTTCACAGCCCAGTACCACTAAGCTACCACAGTCACACAGTCAGTCTTATAGGATTTCTGTTTTATGTTTGATGTGATTAGTAATATAAGCAAGTCTAAATGGCTTAAGCTTCCTTCTGTTATTTAGATTAGAATATTATATATGTTTATCAATCAGATTATTATACCTTTACTTTGCCAGTTGGTGTCTGTTAAACAGTGCACTCTTACTCTCAGATGGATGTGATTTGGACATGCAAGAAATTATATACGTATGTCTGTGTATATGTGTGTGTGTATGTATATATATAGAATATATATATATATATTAATATATTATATATATATATATATATTATATATATATCTATATATTATATATATATGTATCCCTACGTGTGGTGTGTTTGTGTGTGTGTGTTGTGTGTTATATATATATATATATATATATATATATATACACACACACCATACACAGACATACGTATATAATTTCTTGCATGTCTCAAATCTGACTAAGTACCTTAAATGGTCAAAAAACACACATACACCATTACATTATATAACTATATATATATATATATTATATATAAACTATATATATATAACAACACGCACACACACACACACACACGTATGTATCTATTATCTATATATATATAGATATCTATATCGGTGGGTGTTTTTGTGTGCGTGTGTGTGTGTGTGTAATCTATGTAGGTGTGTGTCCTTATAAATGTAATTTGTTGATGTGTGATTTTTTTGACCATTTAAGACCTAGTCCGCATTTGGACATGAAGAAATTTTACGTAGGCCTGTGTATGTGTGTGTGTGTGTGGTTGTGTTGTGTGTCATCTGATGTGTGTATATATCTACTCGCTCTATCGACTCTATCTCTATATCTATACTCATTCTCATATTCTATATATTGTCTATAACTGTAATGTGTGTATGTGTGTTTTTTGACCATTTAAAACTAGTCAGATTTAGCACTTTTTACAATGGAGCGTTGTCTCAAAGCAGCTTTACAATTGGAAGTGCCAAGGAAACTTTGGGAGGACCAATCCCTTTTTGAGTCTTGGCTTTGATGATTTATGTAAGAATTAACTAAGTTATCTAATTAAAACCTTCTTTAAGTAAACAGAAACTAATTAAATATTACCAAAATGTTATGGTTCACCATATTAAAATCCGAGTGAACCGTGAAAACAAAAGTATAAAGAGTTTTAGGACCCAAATGCAATTAGCTCCAGATGGAAATAGTGAACCAAAATATATATAAATAATAGAAACTAAATACACAATAAAAAGTGAGTAAATAAAACTAAAAAGCTTCAGTGGCTGAGGATTGAACCCTGGGTGGACGCGTAGGTTGCCGCTGTGTAAACCCAACGCGCCACTCAACCACTAACGAAAAAACAGGGAAAAAAAGCAAACAAAAACGAATGGCATAAGCGTACAGTGCCCCTATGCAGCAGTACACTTACGACGTTGTTCCACTATGCAAACGGCGTACGGGTCCGCACTTGCGCAAAGCGAAGTAACCCGAGCGGAGTGCCGCGAAAGCATGCCACGGGGACTCCCACGGGTTACAGGAGCGTGGCACGGACGCGGAAGGGAAAAGGTCGAGCCTGAATGAGCAGCCAGCGTCCCTTACTTCCCCCAGTTGCGGAGGAGGAGGGCGAAACCGCGAGCTGGAGGCGGAGCGCGCTTCGCTGCAGCGAGCAAGCCAAAACCGCTAAGGAACAATGGCAACCGTGAGCGCTAGTAATAAGCTTGCCCTGCTATAAAAACTAAGCCCTGACGGTTAGCGGGCAGCCTCCTGACTGCCCATTGCTGGCGATCTACAAATCACCAGCTACCTCTGTCCTTAACAATATGAAGCGCTCGGGAAAAAAAGCCACGTGAGGACCCAGGAAGTACAAGGATGCGACTTCCAAAGGTGTGCTTAAATAGACCAACCAACAGGTGTCGCTACTTGCACGCATGGCGCCAAACGAGTGCTGGCGCATGCGCGATCGCGCCAAACATGCACACGCCACAATAAGATCATGGCTCCTAAAACAGAGAGAAGATATTTAAAATATAATAATGAATCACACTATGTAACACAAGTTTTGTTCCCAGCTTTTTAATGTTATATTCCAATTGCTTATGTCTAAAACAAATTAAAAATTGCTTACATACATCATAAACTTCGCTTTTGTGACCACGGCAACGAAAATTATGAGTTTTTATTATAGAAACAGGTCACCAACAGGCATGCCAAAGTTGCTTTGAGGCCTCACACATCTTAGTAGCAGTTGCTCCATCAGAGTACTTTTCACTCTGTCTTTATAAAAATGGCCACATACTAGCAAAAATGAGCGTCGCTGGCGTATGCAACCTCTTGATGCCATCTAAATGGACTAAGTTGCTGTGTACTGAAGGACAAAGGATGTCTCTCCAAACTCGATAAAAATGGGTCATCCTTTATTTCATTTCATGCAGTATCAAAGTAACAAAGTGTACTGAGGAATTTCAGAAGAGCAAGACTGATCACCCAACCTGATCACCCGGAAGCAGAGTACACATAATATATACCTTTTGAAAGTATGGTCCTTCCTGAAGCTCCTCCTGTAATGGGTGTGGGTGAAGTGTGAACACTGTCGTTATCAGAATCTAAAGAGAATGAATTCACACCTGTCTGTCTAGGTCGTTCCCTTTGTCTTTTTGGCTTGTCCCACTACTATGCAATCCCAATCACTTAGATCATGTCTCTCCGTCTCTCAGTAAGGGCTTATAGTGGCCCTATATACTGTAGTTTAATAACAGCTTACCTACAATTCGGTACAGTCCCACCCAGAAAAGTTCGAGATAATTCTGGAAGTTTTTCCTAGAAACTTCTTGATAGTTTCTCCTCACAATCCAGAAGCTTCTTAGTATCCTTGAAATATGGGCGAATATCCTTAAAAATAGATCAATTTCAAAATATCATTGTGCTGACCACAAAAGCAAAGTTTACAGGGAATAATAACTTTTTTCTATTCATTTAGGGTACAAACAATCAGGAAAACACACTTAACAAGTGGGAACAAAAAATGTTTTGAAAATTGTTACATGGTGTTATCGGCATGATTTAGTCATTTTGGGATCTTGTGTTCTTGGTGGAAAAGTCTTGGTGGCATGGCGTCCTCAGTCGAACATTTAATAACATATAAGGGGTCCAACCTGGGACTATAACAAAGCAACATACAGAACAAAGCGTTTTCCATGTAGCATCATGTAATATGTAAATAGCTGAGTTGTTTTCTGCTGCGAACAGTACTGTATCAGTTGGTCAGTTTATATTGTGGTGTTGCAAACATTAGTGGAACAGCAGGTTATTTGCATTGATCTGTCTGAACTGGAGTGCTATAGTGGCAACATTAATGATCAAGTAATAATAATAATGATTAGTCACAGTATATACCCACTGTGTCTGTGAGTAAAACATGTCACACACTGCAGTTTACTGAACTTCTGAGTAAAAAGGAGGTCTGTTGTGCCATTAGAAGAAAATGTTTTTATGGACTAGAAACTAGAGATGTCCAGACTGTGAGAAAACTTCATCAGAAAACTCTCTTGGAACTGAAAATTCTCCCTATTCTTTGTCTCTTATGAATGCTCAGGAGAGAAAGGCTATTCAGAACATGCGCAGATTGAAAGAAAATGTGAAGTGGCTATGTGCCAAAACACACTTAGCAAAGCTGGGAAAAGTTGACCTTTAGAAGTGTTAAATACAATGAGCATGTGGAATAATGTGTACTTGAGAGAAAGTCAGAGACAAAGTAAAACACCTCATTAAGCGAGCATCAGATGTAAGGTGTGTAGTGACAACTTTTTGCATGAATCAGTGTTTAACCATGCTTTCTCAGGAGAAAGAGCTCTTCAGAGACGAGAGAGGCAGAAGGGAAAAAGCACAATTATAATGGCGTTGGATTGTGTTGGACAGGTCTCTAAATTAGCTTTCATTTTCTGAATGGCTGTTTACATTATTAGCATGTGGAGGACGTGTGTGTATACAAATTCTTCTATCTGAGCCTGTGTGTGTGTGTGTGTGTGTGTGTGTGGGCAGTGATGTGTGCCTCTTTGGCGCAAGGTGCATCGAGCTATTGCACTCTGAAAGCTGTGCCCATATTTCATCAGCAAATGCGGATGCATAAACAAGGCTCAGTGGGTAACTGTCTGATAGCAGGCCACATGATTCTCTCACCTCCACTTAACAGCCGAGGTGGAAGTCTGGGGCCTGCCATGCTGTTCTTCAACGCGGGGCTGCTGCGACAGCTTGCTCTCTGCCATCATTTTGCTTCTTTAACATACAGAGCCCCTGCTGATCTTGCTTCCATAGAACTCCCAGTCAGGAGTGGAGTTAGCGCCACCTGTGCTTACAGTGTGGATGATAAGGTTCTTCCTCTTTTTGCGCTTCTAGATTTTTGTATCACTGCTGCACAAATGATCTTCAGGTTTAATTTTCGTCCCCTCCATCCACATACAAAGATTCAAAACGGGTATCTGACTTCTGAAAGCTCAGAACTGAACTGAACTGATCTACAAACCCAATTTAGAGACAGTTGGGACAATATGGCTTTATGCAAATAAAAACCCACAGTGTTTCTAACATTGACATTGACCTTTATTTCATGGCAGACTGTGAACCCAAGATATTTCTTGTTTTGCCTGGTCAACTTCATTTTATTTGTTAACAAACATTCATTCCTGCATTTCAGGCCTACAACACATTCCAAAAAAGTTGGGACAGTAAAACATTTAACGCTTTGTAATGTCCACTCCTTCTCATAAAATGTTGGCATTTGTTGCTGTTTTTGTTTCAAAATTCTCCACACATTCTCTATTGTGGACAGGTCATTGCTGCAGGCAGGCCAGTCCAGTAACCTCTTCTTCCACAGATATTGCCTTTGTAGTGTGTGCAGCATGTGGTTTTGCATTGTCTTGTTGGAAAATTCATGGATGTCCCTAGAAAAGATGTTGCTCTGAAGTCAGCTCTGAAATCTCAATGTACATTTCAGCATTAATGCTGCCATCACAAAAGTGTAAATGACCTTTGCCAAGATCACTGACACAACCCCTTACTATGACAGACCCTGGATGGTCCTATTTGTCCGGAGCACACGGCATCCATTGGTCCCAAAAAAACATCTGGAATACTTATTTGTCTGACCACAATACAGGTGCGATGGTCTATTCCAGATGCCTCTGAGCCCAGAGAGGTCATGGCCATGGTTAACATAAGCCTTATTTTTTG
The DNA here is from genome assembly GCA_025084515.1 of Ancistrus triradiatus. Taxonomy (NCBI): domain Eukaryota; kingdom Metazoa; phylum Chordata; class Actinopteri; order Siluriformes; family Loricariidae; genus Ancistrus; species Ancistrus triradiatus. Next base: position 24,613 of record JAJAGP010000995.1, read on the forward strand.
CACAGTAAATGTTTAAAATGACATTTGTGAATGTAACTCCACATTGTAGTACTTGACAAAGTTTTTCCCATGTAATCCCTTGCCCATGTAGTTTGATCAGCTATCGATGAAGCATGGTTCTCGATTCAGTGCCGTCTGCAGGATAGGACATCATGGAGTTTTAAGCTTGCACCCTTCTGTTTACATACTGAAATTCTTCCCTATTGCTTGAATTGTTTAATGATATCATGCACTGTAAAGGGTGAAATATGTATATCCCTTCCAATCTTTCTTTGAGGAACATTAGTTTTAAACATTTCAATAATTTTCTCACGTATTTGTTGATAAACTAGAGATGCTTCTCCCATCTTTACTCCTCAAAGACTGGTGGATACTGCTTTTGTACCACATCATGATTATAATCACCTGTTGACATTTTCCTGTTTGAAATCACATCATTATTTAGTTTTTTACCTCATTACCAGCCCTAATTTCCTCTGTCCCAATCTTTTTGGAGTGTGTTGCAAGCCTAAAATGCAGGAATGGATTATATATTGACAATTGTAATGAATTTGACCAGATAATACTTGGGTTTATGCTGTCTGCAATGAAATAAAAGTCAAAGTGAATGTAAGATGCACAGCATTTCTTTTTTTAATTTATTTGCCCATACTGCCCCATCTTTTTCTGATTTGGGGTTATAGCTCCCAGCAAAGAACTCTCCGAGATTGGATCTCTCACAGCCCATCTGGCCAACACAGCAAAGAATCTTAGTGTGACTTTGGCCAACAACCCCAATTTTCCTGAACACATGACATTGACCAGCATATCCTGCAGCTTTCTTCTCTACAACATCAGAAGAATACGTCCTTTTCTTACCACAGACACCACACACAGATTGTTGAACATGCTCTCATCATTTCCAGACACTATTACAGCAGTGTTGCTTGTCTGCCTTCATGTTTCATTGCTCCACTATAGGCCATTCAGAATGCTGCGCACAACCAATGAAAGTTTTCTCATGTCACTCCTTTACTGAGATCACTCCACTGGCTTCTTGTTGTAGCCAGGATCAAATTTCAAACTCTTGTCTTGGCTTTTCAGGCCTCAAAAGGTTCTGTTCTATGTTATTTACATTTTTTGATTCAGAAATGCATACATGCATGCCAACTCAAGTCTTCTGCTTCAGGGTGTCTGGTATATCCTTCACTGAGAATCATACCCATAAGGCCAAATCTTGATGTTTCAGTGTTCTGGTTCCTAATTGGTGGGATATGTTTCCCATGCCAGTCCCTATGCAGTCATCTGAAGACTCACCTTGTCAAACAAACACTTTGGTTGTACCTAATTTGCTCTTTATGTGGTTTTTGTCAACTTTACCTTCAAGCTCTTAGAGTTTGTTATTATAAATGTTTGGCGGCAGACTGAGATCCTGCTTGTTTGTTTCTGATTCGCATTACATTCAAGTCTAATGGGTAACGAATATTTAGAAAAATTGCATCGTGGCACATTCAAACGTTTGCACATTTTGTAAGTCGCTCTGGATAAGAGCGCTTGCCAGATGAATAAATGTAAATGTAAACGGTTGTGCTAACGAACATGGGGTAGAAAAGAGTAAAGTGAATCACATTCAGGGTGTGCAGCAGGGTTTGGGGATTTGTGTGAGTGCTTATACATGGCCAAAATCTGAACATCACATCCAGATGTGCATATTGGACACCTCATTCCAAAACTATGGGCGGTAAAATGGAATGGGCTTTGGAACAGATGATGAGAATTTGTTTCCATTTAGTCACAAGAGCATTATTGAGGTCAGATTCTGAAGTTAGGCAATAAGGCTGGCCCCCAACTGACAATGTAATTAATCCCATTGGTGTACAATGTAGCCAGGTCTGTGTGCAGGCTAGTGCACACCAAACAAGCAAAAACGACTGGTTATGGAGCTTGCTTGTGCATGATCAATAAAACATGAATGGGAGATCTGTATACTGGTAGAAACGTTTTACATAGAATGGCATTGTATGTTGTAGCATCAGGATTTCCCTTTAGTGATACTAAAGTAAGGTCAAACCCATAATCATTTTCCTAGATGTGGTGGCATAGCGGTTAAAGTACTATACTACTATGGAAGAAGGTTCTGGATTCAATCCCAGGGTGGAGCAGCCTCGGTTCTTTCTGTGTGGAGTCTGTGCCCTCCCAGTGTGTGCGTGGATTTACTCCGGGTACTCCGGTTTCCAACCACAGTCCAAATACATGCGTTCAAGATTAATTGATTAAGCTAAATTGGCATTGACTTGAGTCTATATACAGTGGTGTGAAAAAGTGTTTGCCCCCTTCTTTGCCCTCCCTTGTTAGAACATAACTTAATTATGGTTTATCACACCTGAGTTGAAAGCCTCTAGCCACACCCAGGCCTGATTATTGCCACATCTGTTCTCAATCAGGACATCACTTAAAATAGGACCTGCCTGACAAAGTGAAGTACACCAAAAGATCCTTAAAATCTACACATCATGCTGAGATCCAAAGAAATTTAAGAACAATTGAGAAAGAAAGTAACTGAGATCTATCAGTCTGGAAAGGGTTATAAAGCCATTTCTAAAGCTTTGGAACTCCAGCGAACCACAGTGAGAGCCATTATCCACACAAAACAACATCCAAAGAACTGCAGAGACAAAAGTTGAACTCTTTGGAAGGTGTGTCCCCCATTATATCTGGTATAAAAGTAACACAGCATTTCAGAAAAAGAATATTATACCAACAGTAAAATATGGTGGTGGTAGTGTGATGGTCTGGGGCTGTTTTGCTGCTTCAGGACCTGGAAGACTTGCTGTGATAAATGGAACTATGAATTCTGCTGTCTACCAAAAGCAGAAGGAGAATGTCCGGCCATCTGTTCATGACCTCAAGCTGAAACGAACTTGGGTTCTACAGCAGGACAATGATCCAAACCACACCAGCAAGTCCACCTCTGAATGGCTGCAGAAAAACAAAATGAAGACTTAGGAGTGGCCTAGTCAAAGTCCTGACCTGAATACTATTGAAATGCTAAGGCATGACCTTAAAAAGGCCGTTCCTGCTTGAAAACCCTCCAGTGTGGTTGAATTACAACAATTCTGCAAAGATGAGTGGCCAAAATTCCTCCACAACACTATAAAAGACTCATTGCAGGTTATCACAAACGCTTGGGTTGCAGTTTTTGCTGCTAAGGGTTACCCAACCAGTTATTAGGTTTAGGGGGCAATCACTCTTTCACACAGGGCCATGTAGATTTTTTTCTCCCTTGATAATACAGACCTTCATTTAAAAACTGTATTTTGTGTTTGCTTGTGTTGTCAAATTGGTTTGATGTTCCGAAACAATTACGTGTGGCAAACATGCAAAAAAAATAGGATATCAGGTAGTGGGCAAGTACTTTTTCACATCACTGTATATGTATGACTGGTCTTGATGACTTGTGTATAGATGTAACCTTGTGCGTTTTGATGAAATGGCCACTGATGCTGATAGCGAATTTTAATAAACCAAATAAACAAACAAACAAACTGGATTATGGGCCTGAAGGTGCAGGGTTCAAATCCCACCTTTGCTGCCACTGTTGGGTCTTTGAGCCAGGCCCTTAACCCACAATTGCTTGGATTGTAAGACTGTACCAGTTGTAAGTCGCTCTGGATATGGCGTCTATGGGCGTCTGTGAAATGACAAATGTATTTCTACCGAACTATTTACACAGAGCATTGTCTCAAAGCAGCTTTATATTTTTTATTATCTAGGCACAAAGCCTTAATTGAGCAAGCCTTGGGTGACAGTGGCAAGGAAAAACTCCCTAAACCGTATAAGGAAGAAACCTAGGAAGGACCAAGACTCAAATAGGAGACCCAACCTCCATGGGCATCCGAGGTGTTATACCTAAATGACCAAAAGCAATTGGCAATTCCAAAACAGATGGCTCTCCTGACATTGTCAGGTGATTCATCACCCCAAAGAATGTTTAGACTGCTGCAGAGACTAATAGCAGTGTGTTTTACCCCATTTCAGCAAGTTCCTGACATGCACATGGTGATCTTATGTGTGACCGCTCAGCCATGAAAAGTCAATTCATTTAGGTCTTATCGAGTATGTCTTGTGCAGTTCTTGTTTCCAGAAACTACATGCACTGCATTATGTACTACATGCTTCAGCACTTATGTGAGTTTGTGTAACCCACTAGTTCATCGCTGAACTGTCTATTTTTTTAGATCAGTGGTGGCAAAATTTATAGTTTGCTCGGGGCATGTGTTTATCCAATTCTACTAAATATTTTCAGCTTAATACTGCAATAGAATCTTTGTAGTATTAGTTGCATCTGTTCCATTCAAGAATTAGAGTGCAATTGAAATTAAATATGCATGCGTACATAAAGGCAAGCATTCAACATTTGACCATTCGGCCTTGCCCACTTTCCTAAAAATGACCTACTCACATTATCCAAATGTGATGGAACTGCAACTGAGAGCTATGCTCATACACAGCTCAGTTCTTCAATTTCTTACCTCAGTGTCCTTTAGCTTTAATGAAATTTGATCATTATAGTAACAACACTGTTCATTTTCTGTGATTTACTATGCAGTGTCAATTGGAGTAAAATACAGTAGAAACACCAAATCTCCAGCCCTTCACTTCCACAAATTTTCTGTTTAACTTTAGCAACAACCTCACCTTGCCTACTTATCACTGATGCGTTGGCAGAGTGACACCATGAGTCCTGTCTGCATACAGGCAGTAAATGCCTGCGTCATATGTTACTGCACTGCAGCCATCCCCAGGAGAAGAGGATGTGAACTGACCTGAACATACGTGTCTGTGATAAGCAGCTGCCAGCCAAAGAACATATTAGGAACTGCAGGCAGCATTTCATTCTTTTTATCATACTAACCAATTAAAAGTCGAGGTAAATTCTCAGTTTTAAAACATCCTGTGTAAGCCACTTAAACTGGTTTGCAAGGCCACGTGTTATGCACCCAAGTTCTTGAGGTTTCCTCTTCACAGTGACTGTACTCATGGAACTTCTAGGGTAGGTTCCAATCTTCTGAAATAAATGAATACACTTCTGAATAACATTATTAAATTAAGCATTTACTTTCACTTTTATTTCATTGTAGACAGTATGAACCCAATATATATCATGTTTTGTCTGGTCAATTCATTTTATTTGTTAATATCCATCCATTTCAGGTTTGCAACACATTCAGAAAAACGTTGGGACGGGAAAGCATTTACCACTTTGTAATGTTGCCATTCCTTCTCACAACACTTAACAGACATTTTGGCACAGATGATACCAAGCAATTTAGTGTTTGAAGTGTTATTTTGTCCCGTTATTCCTTCAAACACGTCTGTGTGCAACAGTACAGGGTCATCGTTGTTGCATTTTTTGTTTCTAAATTCTCCACACATTCTTTACTGAGGACAGGTCAGGCCTGGAGGCAGGCCCTTTTCTTCGACAGCCATGCCTTTGTAATGTGCCATGCATGTGATTTTGCATTGCCTCGTTGAAAAATGCATGGACATGCCTTGAAAAGATGTAGTCAAAAGGAACCTTAGGTTGCGCTAAAATTTCAATGTACTTTTCTGCATTAATGCCGCCATTACAGAAATGACCTTTTCCTAGTGCATTGACACAACCCCATACCATGACAGACCTTGGATTTTGTACTTGCTGGTCGTTTTTGTCTTTGGTCCAAAGCACACAGCCTGAGTTGCCAAATTGACCTGAAAAAGCAAAACAAAACAGAAAATGTCTTGGGTTCAAGCAAAGTAATTTTTTGGTTGCTGCAAAGTAAATGTATTTTTTTGGGTTGTAGTATCCTTTGAAAATGCTGCTTCAATGTCTCTTCAACAAAATCCATTCGTGGCTGAGCCAACTAATTATTGTGTGTCCACATACATTTGGCCACGCATTTGTACAGTTGTATGATTTCCTATATGTAAACTGAAATAAACATGTAAGTTCCAGTTGCATTTTGTCCATTTTCAAAATCTCTGTGAAGTTGCTCCAGCTTTTACAATTGATCTATCTTTGCAAGGTGTTTTGGTATGATCAATAGCTTACTAGGTCAAAAAAAATAGTAAATCTTTTCTTTTTTGGTTGCTGGAATGTGAGTGAGTTTGACTGTACAGGCAGAGTGTCTTGTACTTTTTTCTTTTAGAGAGTTTGAACACTGGAACATCATTCATCAGAGTGAGTCAGTCCAAGGCGACTGTTATTGAGGAAGGTTAGGCTCATTATAGGCCTTGTCCTATATACATGACCACTTTTAAGATGAATAAGAATTCCATTTGACCAAAGTGCTTGGCTTGATGGAAGCATAAAGGCATAAATCGCAGCTGGGATTTTGGTGTCCCACTGGTTTGAACTTGGCCCAGCCATCAACAGTGTTGATCCAGGCTCACAGTGGGAACTGGATACGCCATTGGAAGTGGTCCATAATTTTCGAGGTCCGTAGAGATACTGCTTTGGGAAACAGTGATTTGATGTTGAAGGACAACACCACAGAAGTAGTCCCACAAGCACATTAAGTGAACGTTTTCTTCGCATGGCAGACGTCGCAGGAGGGCTGTGGCATCTGCAAGGACATCTTAAAGAACAGCAGAACACAGGCATACACAGTGTGCAAACACCTCAACCATATGGCTACCTAATGAGCACAGCTCCTATGTTTATTCATGCGTGCAGGGAAAAAAAAACAGAGCATGAGATGTTAATCTGTAATAAAAAGTACAGTGAGCTGACAGGAATAAAACTTGGAAGAAGAGAATGCCAGGTGCCTATGGTTGTTTCCGATGGCAAAGCTTTCGGTAAGGGGCTAAAGCACCTTACTATTCACTATTCATCACAATAATGCACTGAGCTATAAATGTACCTGGAAATAGATTAGCATGCCTACTGATTCCAACGGTCACTTCCTCACAGCTGAAACACTGTTGTGTTGAAGCCAACACGCCTGTGCCAAGAAGAAATGCTATGCTTCTGTGATGCATAATGCAGCAGTGTTGCTGGGATTTTAAACATCTCAATGTCACTACAGGGTGAGAATAATATGCCAACTAACATTGTCCAGCCAACACCGTCCTGTGGTTTGAAAGTGATCGCTAATAAATAGTTGGAGGATGGCTAACGCAAATATTTCCAGGAAAATGACAAGGATTATACCTACAAGAAGAACTTGTGTCATACTGTGGCTAGTTTACAGCATGGCCTGGGCTACAGAAAAAAGTGCTTTTTTAATCCATGTATTTGCTGAGCTGTCTTTCACTTTAAAAGAAAATTCCAGAGCAGGGATCAGACCTCTAATGGTGTTGTGCTTCCACTCAACTCAGTCCCTCTAAGCAGTTCACTGAGGATCTGAAAATAAAGATAATTACCTCTCACAAAGCAGAAAAGGGCTATAAAAAGATCTAAACACTTCCTGCTTGCAATTACCACTGCTCAAAATGTTGCTAAGAAATGAGGTTAGGGGAAACTATTCAAGTCAACACACATAAGACCCGGAAGACATCATTCACATCCCTGGAAAAGATGTACAGGAAATTTTGGCTGTTACAGGAGTAATGATGCCCCGGTTCACCACTGGTGCACGCATGCAAGAGTCAACAGATCAAAACCTTACCTGAGATCTCATCACAAAATTCAATTTATGAAGTGTTCAAAACAACACATAGCCAGAGGCATTCTGTAATCAACTGATGTGTTTGGAGAGAATGGAGTAGCATTCCAAGAGCAAAACACATTGCAAACTGATAAGCATGGGGTGGTTCTGCTGTGCTTTGGTTGTGCGCAAATCGGTGGTGCTGGAAATGTTGTGCAGAAAAACGAAGCCAGTGCCCTAGAGCCAGTGACAAAACTCAAGGTAAAATAGAGGTTGGTTGTGACAACAAAATGATCACAAACAAACCTTTGCCTATTTTAATAACCCTTTCACGCATAGTGGTTACTACAGTGGGCAGCAATTCAATAGCTGTTTTCTTCCATATGCATGAGTTTTCATGTCACAACTGCACATCAGCCACTAGAGTGGACGCTATTGTGCCTTGCTATACGCTATATACTCTCAAAAGTTTATTTTATTGTTTGTTTTCTTAAAAAATTCATTAGTTGAGGTTCAAATGCATGTTGTCCACCCTAATGGACATATCATCAACTCCTTGAAAAATGCATGTTTATAATTATTATTATTTATTTTTTTTCATGCCCAAAGAGAAACACTTGGGAAAAAATGCTGAAGTAGGTTATCATAATTCACGAACTTTGAATATTATTAGAATTCTGTTTGTTAATATTAAACTTGCTATGCGATATGACCCAAGAATATTCTAAAGTACAAACATGTCAACGCAGAGTGGGAAAAATAGAGCAGGAAAACAAAGCTTTTTTAGCTGCTAAACAAAACATTTTTGGGTTGGAACTTCAATGGGGGTGTTAGTACGTAGTAATCTAATGGGTGCCCAAAATTTAACTGGGGTGACCAAACATTAGCACAAGACTGTATTTGTTACGACCTGCAGGTGTTCCATGGACACTGTAGGCTTATTGGGCAAAATTATTTAAATACATACACCAATGGCAGTGCTTGTTTGTTTGATGTCACATCAGCATCAATGGCTATTCACAACAGGAGCAAGGTTACATATGATACTAGTCATACACATACACAGTGGACCAATTTAGAGCATCCAGTAAACCTCATGCAAGTCTTTTTAATGTGGAAGGGAACCAAAGTACCTGGAGTAAACCCACACGGATACTGGGAGGATATTTGCAAGGATCAAACCAGGGATCTCTGGAGATGTGAGGTGACTATGCTAATCACTTGCGCCACTATGCCACCCCCAATAGCAGTGTCTAATTTTTTGTGTCTACACTTCTGGGCAAAAATATGGGCCAACCTAAAATAGCAAACTATTAAACTTCTAGTGGTCCATAGAACAAATCATTGATCAGAAAATTAACAGCACTAAGAAAATGCAAATGAAAAAAAAAAAAATCCTGAGACCAGTGCCACCATTTCTCATCACTACTCGTAAGAAGTTGGAAACAGGGAAATGAACTTATTTATTCTTTAAGTACCCAAAGGTAGAATCATGGAAATATTTTAGTTCTAAATATAAATGACAAACTAATACAAGTCTCGGCGTTCACAATCTATTAAAACAACTTTTTTTGTTCTTTCTTTAAAGATGATTTGTTATTTGGTAATCTGAAATACCTGGTGCAGCCCATCACCATCCTGAAAACAAGGTCTTAACTAGAACGAGGAGTAATAGATATCTTCAGGTAGAGATCTACATTATGCAATCTTGTGAGTCCCAAGGTAAATGAGTAAGAAAAATGAGTGCCCCCAAAAAATCTAAATATCATGCAGGGGTTACTGTCAGAAACCACATGGCTGGTCTTCATCAGGCCAACTGCAGCTATTCTGAAATGTATCGTAAAGGCACAGCAAATCCCTGTTTCACTATCAGCTACTGTGAGAACAGGTCAACATTTGGAAATAACAGGTGATGTTGCCATGTTTACCACAAGACTTAAACATTTCAGGACGTCAATGGGGAAGGGTGTAATACTAAGCTCCGTTATCTACCTATCTATTTAATTAATATTTATATCTAATTGAGATAGATCAATCTATTTTATCTATCTAATTATTTGCTGTTGAGACCATTAAAACACTGCAATTTTTATTCTTTTTTCCTTTCTTTTTTATTCCTGGAGTGTAATGTGGATCAAGATTATCAGTTGTTGGCGAATTTCTGACGGGTTTGTAGAACGTAGTATTAGTGATGCACGATATCGACCACCGATATATTTTAATTGCCGATATATGCATTTTTTTCAGTTATCATTATCCATCCGATATTAGAATGTTAGCTGATATTACAACTGATATTTATTATATTTTTATATATGAATATTTCTTAGGTTTTCTTTTGGCTGTTGGATGATGTTACTGACGTAGTTATATATAGTTATATTATTTTTTGGGGATTCTCGTTCGTAAGCTTCCTTATACACTTAATTGATCTTGTTGCTGCCTGTACCAATTCAATGCTACAAAAAGATTCTCAACTTTTTAAAGGAAGTTATGTAAATAAGGTGGAACGAAATCATTTTGCTTGAACTGCAACTTATGTTTACAGTAAGCAGCATGTCTGATTTGGTTGCTATGTAAAATGTCTTCCAGCTTACAGAATCTTGTAACTTCTTGTAAATGCAGAAAGATTAAATTATTGGTTCTAATATCGGTATTGGCCACAACACACAACTCAGACGATAAACGGTTATTGTGTCAGCCCAAGAACATCATTGGTGCATCCTCACATAATATACAGTTTTGTGAACTGGGGATATTTTAGGACATTTTAATTGTCCTAGACATTTTTTTGCCCATGAGTTTTGTAGCCAATTGCACAATGGACCAATTTACGTTGAGAATAAGACACATGCACACAATGCTAGTTAGCAACTACAGTAAGCCTCTCTTTGTCAGTGCCTTTCTGTCAGTAAATGAACAGGGCTTATGTTTGTAATTAGGGTTTATGGATTTTGTGAGCTTACTCTGTGACTAGTGGGCTTTTGAGTTATGAGGTATTAATTATGATTAGCACCTAGCTTAAGTAGATTTGCCAGCCGTACAATGCTTAAAAAACAATGTTTAATTTCATTATACACATTATTTGGAAACTATGCAAATTGACATTTTTTCCAGATGAGGTTGAGATTTAGGTGCATTTAGTGGGTCTATTCCAGTTGTCAGACCCCTCTGTCTCACCCATCAGCACAGCTGTGATAGTGTGGCATGGATGGTATACGGTATAGGCTTTGCAACACCATACCACTAATTTGAGAAAAGTCGATGCCAAAAATATCCAGCAAGTATCAATTTGTGGTCTAAAACTAAGCACTTTCGAAGGGCTGGATGATAAGCAGATTGTGCATGTATAAAATAGCTATAGTCACCATCAGTCACTCCACACCTGATACGTGCAATGCATTTGGAAAATCTTCAGACCCTTTCACTTTTTTCACATTTTGGTATATTGTGACTTTGTGCCAAACTAAAAAAAAAAAAAAATGCATTTTCCCTATCATTTTGCACTCAGTACTCCATATTGACAAAGTGAAAACAGCTGGAATTGAAAATATAATTGTAGAGTTTGTTGCAAATGTATTGATAAAGAAAAAGGAAAATATTGCATTGACATAAGTATGCAGACCCTTTACTCAGTACTTAGATGAAGCAGCTTTGGCAGCGATTACAGCCTCCAGTCCTCTTGAGTATGATGCCACAAGGTTTGCACACCTGGATTTGGGGATTTTCTGCCATTCTTCTCTGCAGATCCTCTCAAGCTCTGTCAGGCTGGATCGAGACCGTCGGTGGACAGTCATTTTCAGGTCTCTCCAGAGATGTTAGATTGGGTTTAAGTCAGAGCTCTTGCTGGGCCACTCAAGGACATTCACAGAGTTGCCCCTAAGCCAGTCCTGTGTTGTCTTGGCTGTGTGCTTAGGGTCATGGTCTTGGTGGAAGGTGAACCAGAGAATCTTGTTTCTCACATTCTGAGAGTCCCTTAGATGCTTTTTTGCAAACTCCAGCTGAGCTTTCACTGAGGATAGACTTCTTTCTGGCCACTCTGTCATACAGCCCAGATTGGTGGAGTGATAGTTGACTGGAAATTTTTTCCATCTGCACACAGTGTCATTGGAGCTCAGCCAGAGTGACCATTAGGTTCTTGGTCACCTCTGTTACCAAGGTCCTTCTCCCCCGATTACTTAGTTTGGTGGGATGTTCAACTCTAGAAAGAGTCCTGCTTGTTCCAAACTTCTGTCATTTAAGAAGTATGGCCACTGTGCTCTTGGGAACTTTTATTGCAGCAGGATTTTTGTAGCCTTCTCCAGATCTGTGCCTCTGAGCTCTACAGACAGTTCTTTCCTCTTCTTGTCTTGGTTTTTGCTCTGAAATACATTGTTAGCTGTTAGACCTTACCGAAGCCAAATTAGCGTACGCATAGACAGTGATGTTTATTTATGAATGACTAATATGTAGCACCTTCTTCAGTATGTCGATAAGGTGTTAGATTGCGGTGGGCCAGCCCCCACAGTGAAAATCATAAATCTGATTGGTCAGATATGTTGTCTGCTTGTTAATAGACTCACATTACTGAACCCTTCAAAATATAATCAGAAGACTCATGCAAACACATAAACAGGAGCCTTTCTAATGAGCAGTTTTTGATTGGTTAGTAACACTCTCAGTCAGATATGCGTCCTACAGCAACCAAGAAAACGCAGAGTAGCATTTGAACTGAATGATTTTACTTTATTCATGACATAAATATTTCTAAATTGTATTACATTCACCTGTCTCGGTTCTCATCATTTGCTCGTTATTTGGCGCCCTAGCATAAACTTGAGTCACAACCCGAGACTCGTTTCAGCCAAAACTCCATTTGATTCATTATTCACAAGTCATAATTCAGTACACAGTGATTCAGGTTCACAATAGCCCTCAGAGAAGATCTCTGCTATTTTATTGTGTTTTGTTTATTTTTACATGTACAGCACATGTGCAAATAAGACTCCGATCCTACAAAGGTTAGTTTATAAGAGACAACCAAAAGGAAAACAGGAACTGAGTGCTCCAGAACAGGCTGCAGTTAGCTTAGCAGCTATGTAAGTGTTGTGCTTACTTTTAAATGTCAATCCATTTCTCACTAAATTACATGAGGTTTTTCAACACTTTATTATAAAATAAGCTTTGTGTTAATGATTTTGGTCAACTGTAGGTTAATGTAGGTTTTTTAATAATTGACTCGTTAAACCCCTAATTCATGACACATTTAAATTATGATGGATTTGTCAGAACATATCCCATTTCTGACAAATTTCTGATATTTCTGTAAGTCATGGAGCACCTGTACAATGCAACTCCATTAATGCATTTAATGCCTTATACAGTGTGGTTTTTCCGGGGATTTGGAATTGATTCATTCAATTTACATGATTCCTTATGGGACAATTTCCTCTGTACTCTTTTCATTTTCAATTTTCTGTCATCATTTTCTCAAAAAGGCTTCTAGAACAAGTTAACAACGAGAAAAGAGGTACCACTGTGTGTGTGTGTGTGTGTATGTATATATATATATATATATATATGTATGTATGTATGTATGTATGTATGTATGTATGTATATGTGTGTGTGTCTGTGTGTCTGTGTGTAAATATGTATATATGTGTATATATAAAACCTTTGGCAAACACAATGTCAAATGCAACATCATCTGCTTGGTGCAACACAACCCCAGGACTGACCATGCTGGCACCAACTTTCAGACTATACGTCTCCTCAATATCTGAAGCATCTGAATAGGATCTGAACACAACAAAGCCTCAACATTCTCAACTGCAGCCAGGCATTCAAAAAGCTTTCTGTGGACTTTGTAATGTATTGCAAGTTTCCAGGCGCACGCTAGAAAAAAAAGATTGCGAAAGGGTTTTTTTTCTTTTGAGGATAGGGGCAAGCAAACATCCTGTTTACACTTTAGGACAACACAGCCAGCAAACCATATGACGAAGCTTCCAGCAATAAAAAACATTCAGCTTGGTCCTATGGCATTTTATGTTTAATGGTCCTGATGGCGCTTGGTCTGAATGAGCCTGCTGTAATGATGATGTGTTCAGTTTTTCTGGCTAAGCATATACATCAGATACAACTGCACATTCTGGCAATCACTTTCTAAAAGAATATATTACCATTTTTATGTCTTGTATAGAGAAATTAGAATCGCCTTGAATTACCAACCAATTGAATAGAACAGAGAACTTTCATCATAATACATGGACTACTGATAAAAATTTCCATTTTATCATCTATGCTAACCATATAGATGCACTTTCTGTAATTCTGTAATTGTCCATCTGTTTCTCTAAATACTGTTTTAAGACTGTTTTAATGACCAGAACCCTTTTCAGCACTGCAGTGACACTGATGTGGTGATGGTGTGTTAGTGTGTATTGTGCTGGTATGAGTGGATCAGACACAGAAGTGCTACTGGGGATTTTAAACACCTCAGTGTCACTGCTGGACTGAAATAATCCACCAGCCAAAAATGTCCATCCACCAGCATCATGTAGGCAGCATCCTGTGAGCCCTGATGAAGAATTGGAGGATGACTAACACAAAATGGACGAAAAGATGAGCTACTGTCTCTGACTTTACATCTACATGGTGGAGCAATATGATAGATGTGTCTAACAGAGTGCTCAGCATTGCTGTGTCTGATCCAATCATGCCAGCTTAACACACATTAACACACCACCACCACAACAGTGTCACTACAGAATGATCCACCACCCAATCAGTACCTGATCTGCGGTGGTCCTGACCATAAGAGAACAGAGTAAAGGGGACTAACGATGTATGTAGAGAAACAGTTGGACTGCAGTCTGTATTTGTAGAACTACAAAGTGGTATGGCAGCTGCTCCATCCATGATCGCAAGGCTCTGCAGAAAGTGGCAAGAACTTACTACACAGAACCCATTCCCAGCGCTGAAAGACATTTATATATCAGCGTGCCTGAAAAAAGGCTCGTCGGAGCATTGCAGACTGCAGCCATCCAGCACACAGCCACTTTCACCAAGCTGCCATCCAGCAGACGCTACTGGTGCATTCAGTCATGCACCACCAGACTAAAGAACAGTTTCTACTTGTAGCCTATCAGGTTCCTGAAGTCACTAGCCTACTCCCGCACAACCTGCTTTCATTCAGCCACTTAATTTTGTCTGTTTGTGTCACAGCTAGAACCAGGAACAAGGACTGAGATGGACATGAGTGCAAGTCTAGATGTTTTATTACAAGGTAAAATGAATACAGATAAAATCTACCACAACATTAATAAACGAGAGGGCACACAGGTGAGACAAGGGAATAATCCTAACAATAATACTGACATATATAGCACAGGACTAGAGCTACTGATGATACACACACACACATACGTCACAGAAGCTATGGCTGACACTAAGAACACAGAACACACACCGATGAATGTGACGGCTGAAGCTGAGCACTACAGACAGAGACAGGAGACAGGGGTATTCAAGACAGGAGTAAATACAAGAGACAAGAACAGACCAACCGTAATGGGAACCAGAGTAGACGGGAACAGAGACAGACAGTCCGGAAGGGAGTGACGAGAGCCGACAAGGAGGACAACAAAAGGAGAGTTTAAACAGAGATGAGCAGCTGACTGTAATTGAGCAGCTGGCTGTGGAATGAGAAAAGGGTCAGAGGGAAGCTATGCAGGATATTGTGAGCAGAAAGAATCCCTAATGCTGCATTATCCTGAAAAAGTATCTTGTTCACCTGATTACTGCTGCTACTAGCTCTTTTGAAATCTTCCTCTAGCCAAAGTCAGTTCTAGTTTCTGTTTCAATTTAAATTTAGTCTGCTTTGTTTTATATATAAACTTTTTGTTTTATTATATTTTAAAGCCTTTACTGGAGCCTTACTGTAAGCGTTTCATTGTGCATTTCTCATGAGATAATGTGCACATGACAAATAAACACTTTGACTTACTTAAGTAAATTTTTCACAACATACAGTACTTTATTACATATATACTGGAGCCTCTTGAGGCAAGTCTCCCCATAAGAAGTAATATAAATAGGATTAATACATTCCTGACATCCAAATGATTGTTTTTTATACCTATATATATATATATACACACACACAGTGGTGCTTGAAGGTTTGTGAACCCTTTAGATTTTTCTATATTTCTGCAAAAATATGACCTAAAACATCATCAGATTTTCACACAAGTCCTAAAAGTAGATAAACAGAACCCAGTTAAACAAATGAGAAACAGATATTTTACTTGGTCATTTATTTATTGAGGAAAATGATCCAATATTACATATTAGTGAGTGGCAAAATTATGTGAACCTTTGCTTTCAGTATCTGCTGTGACCCCCTGTACAGCAATAACTGCAACTAAACGTTTCCTGTAACTGTTGATCAGTCCAGCACACCAGCTTGGAGGAATTTTAGCCCATTCCTCCATACAGAACAGCTTCAACTCTGGGATGTTGGTGGGTTTCCTCACATTAACTGCTCGCTTCAGGTCCTTACACAACATTTCGATTAGATTAAGGTCAGGACTTTGACACTTGGCCATTCCAAAACCTGCCCTTTATTCTTCTTTATTCATTCTTTGGTAGAACGACTTGTGTGCTTAGGGTCGTTGTCTTGCTGCATGATCCATCTTCTCTTGAGATTCAGTTCATGGACAGATGTCCTGACATTTTCCTTTAGAATTCTCTGATATAATTCAGAATTCATTGTTCTATCAATGATGGCAAGTCGTCCTGGCCCAGATGCAGCAAAACAGGCCCAAACCATGATACTACCACCACCTTTTTTCACAGATGGGATAAGGTTTTTATGCTGGAATGCAGTGTTTTCCTTTCTCCAAACATAACTATTTTCTTTTAAACCAAAAAGTTCTATTTTTGTCTCATCCGTCCACAAAACATTCTTCCAATAGCCTTCTGGCTTGTCCATGTGATTTTTAGCAAACTGCAGACGAGCAGCAATGTTCTTTTTGGAGAGCAGTGGCTTTCTCCTTGCAACCCTGTCATGCACACCATTGTTGTTCAGTGTTCTTCTGATGGTGGACTCATGACTCATGAACATTAACATTAGCCAATGTTGCTTAAAAGTTGCCCTGGGGTCATTTGTGATCTCGCCAACTATTACATGCCTTGCTCTTGGAATGATCTTTGTTGGTTGACCACTCTTGGGGAGGGTAAAAATGGTTTTGAGTTTTCTGCATTTGTACACAGTCTGTCTGACTGTGGATTGGTGGAGTCCAAACTCTTTAGAGATGGTTCTGTAACCTTTTCAGCCTGATCAACAAATCTTTTTCTGAGGTCCGCAGAAATCTCCTTTGTTTGTGCCATGATATACTTCCACAAACATGTGTTGTGAAGAGCATACTTGATCGATCCCTGTTCTTTAAATAAAACAGAGTGCCCACTCACACCTGATTGTCATCCCATTGATTGAAAACACCTGACTCTAATTTCGCGGTTAAATTAACTGCTAATCCTAGAGGTTCACATACTTTTGCCACTCACTAGTATGTAATATTGGATAATGTTCCTCAATAAATAAAGTATAAAGTATAACTGGGTTCTCTTTATCTACTTTTAGGACTTGTGTGAAAATCTGATGATGTTTTAGGTCATGTTTATGCAGAAATATAGAAAATTCTAAAGGGTTCATAAACTTTCAAGCACCACTTTATACATAATATGTACATAATACATAACTGATGTAGTCTAAAATGATATAATAAATGAAATAATAGATTAGCAACAGTATTATAGTGTATTAATAATATAGTATGTTTTGGATTTGTTTATCTACAAAAAAGAGATTAAAAAGTAAAATAAGCCTACTATCAGAGTTTCAATATTTTTCAAAGTGTTTTGAAGTTAAAATTCTCAGTATCGTGACAACAGTTTATCACTACTACCTGCAGTCTGTAAGTACACCACATTTCATCCTTGATTCTAAAGAATTTGGACACGTTTCTGCCCTGCCCTTTAACAGCAATCAACATACTACACTTTCTAAACATGCTGGGAGCAAAATCAAATTCAAATAGCAGAGGCGTGGACAAGACACAAGCCTACATTATGCCCATGATAATTCCTATCAGGACCACAGGGAGTTGGGGATTTATGTAACAGAAGCAGAAGCAAGTGATTGTTGATTGCTGGGAGGCTGTAATCAGTACAACCTATAATAACACAAATGTTGGGCCTCGTTGGTGTGAAATTTGTAGCGTTCCAAAAAATCAAAAGTTCAAAGTTGACTGTCAGTGCATCACAACTCTTGGCTGTACAATTTGAAGAGAAACACTGAAACAATGAAATATGTAAAGCATATGGTCTCAGTTTTTGAGAAAAGTAAATTATTTTTCAAAACAAAAGTGTAACCGCCATTTATGATCTTTAGAACGACTGAAATGTGTATGTGAATCATGTCTTGAATAGCTACACTGGAACAACAGGACGGGTTGTCCTCTGCTGTAATTCTGTGTAAAATTGCTTAATGTAGCCAGAATAATTTGCTCCTTCTGAATAGCCTGTATTTTGGTATCAAACATTATCCATTATTTTCCTCCAATATGGCATGACAACCAAGTTCTGACCCTCAGAGGCTAAAAGCAGCCTGCAGGAGTAATAAAACCTGGCAACTATTTGTATTTGTGCAACTATCTCTACATGAGGCTCCTTGGTGACACCTGGTAGAACCTTTCTCTCTGGTCTTTGTGATTACTTACAAAATTGGCTTCATCATTAGCATTTAAATACTAGCAAATGAACCCAGTTCTCTCTGGTGCTTTAATAGGCTATAAGTGTTTAAGGTTAATGTGATGTCATGCAAAACACTAATTTTGCCCAACAATGCAAGATTACACCAAGGGCACTCTTGAAAATCCCACTGACCATTTTTATATTACTATTATTCATTGGAAGAAAAAAAAACATGAAATAAATTGAGATCTAGAGACACAACACAATGAGAACTGGTGTTTTAATCAATTATTCATCCAATATTTTAATGATCAGAAAGCTGGGAATGATCAAAGGTTTGGTTCATGCCTCTGTGCGGTGGCTCACTGAGATGTGCTGCCGTCCTTTGATGTGCCTCACCAACAAAATGAGCTTGTCTTCATAGTCCTCGCACAGGCAATGACATGGGGTCTTTTGTAGCCCTATAGTTTGGTCAGGCACTGGGCACAGGCCATGGTCGATGGACTATTTGGCTATGCAGGACGGGGCCCCCTACAACATTACATCTGAGCAACTCTGTCCACCGCAGAGAGCTTTGATTCATTTATCAGTTTCTCTTCTCTGGCCTGATCACAGAACTGACTTCTTTCTGCGGCTTATTAAGAGATTTGTATTCATTTGTCAGGTCCATGGATAGTAATAGATGAGGAATGTATGAAATATTAAAAATGTACTTGAAAGTTAGTGAACGCTTTAGAATGTTCTGTATTTCTACATAAATGTGACCTAAAACATCAGTTTTTCCACACAACCCCTAAAAGTATACTCATTGACAAAAGTTAAGGAGTTGTTGAAATTGAATGAAACTTTATGTGTATGAATGTAATGATGGTATATGTAAGTGATTGCAATATTAGAGCAAAAGAACAAGTTTACTGGGGGAACAATTAAAAGGAGACTCTAGTACCCTGTAAGGCTGCCTATAGCATGGATACAAGATGAGATATGGTTGAGCTTGGAGGCATACAGGTTTGCCCACAGATGTTGCAGCTGGGCCTGTAGATCCTGCACACTCGTAGGTTGCCAAAGTTGGCATCCCAGCTGGTCCCATAAATGCTTGTTTGGCAATAAATCTGGCAACCAGGTAGGCCAAGGAAGTGTTGCAATCTGGTGGAGACATTCCTGGAATCCCTTGGCTGTGTCCTGCCAAGAGAGCTAGGATGTCCTGCACATATGGCTGAGTTGTTAGTGTCCCTCGTATCACTGCTAGGGGTGTGCTGTATGTGATGGCTCCTGACATCATCACACCGGCAGTTGGGGCAGTGTGTCGCTCCACAGCAAAGGCAGGATTGAAGCTCTCACCACGAGCTCACCATACTCGAACCTGACAGTTGTTGGATTCCCAAACAGAACCTGGATTCGTCACTAAAGACGATACGGTTCTAGTCCATAGCAGTCCAGGTTTCTCATTCATGACACCACTGCAAATTAAGGGATCAATCTGACATATCTAGGTGCATTATTATTTTTTTTGTCGATGAGTGTACTGTATATTGTATTATAGCATGTCTGTAGCATGATTGTTCTCAGCACTGCAGTGACACAGATGTAGTAGTGACATGTTAGTGTGATGCTCTGGTACGAGTGCCCACTCTCTGTCCACTCTACTGCCACCATATAGGAAGATTCCAAAATGGGGGCTGTCCCTGCAGAAGTATTAAAAGGCAACACAGATGTAATTGTGTCTATTCTGTTTCTCAATGAAATCTTCAAAATCTTAAAGGCAAAACAATTTCCTGACTTTAAAATATTATATACTCTGAACCTGTTAAAAGTAAAAGTCAGTCAAAGGCAATAAAGCCATTGAAATGCTTGGTATCAGTAATATCTATTGGTATCTCTTTCCTATTTGAGTTTTCCATAGCTCCATAATTAATTAAATTAGTTACAGGACTGATTTTTCTCACCACGCATCTAACCTGAGTTTGAACACCTTATTATGAAGCAAATCTTGAATTTATCATTAATAGCTTCATACACACCAGCTTGTTTTGGATATAATCATCAACTCTTGCTCAACGCCAAGCATACAAGACTTGCAGTTGCATTTCACCTTCTTATTGAATTATATTTACATTTAGCAGACACATTTATCTATACAAGGGAATTACTGTACAACTGATATAATGTACATTGCAACCATTTATTCTTTAAGGGCTTTGCTCAAGGGCTCAACAGTGGCAGCTTGGTAATGTTCAAACTTGAACTCTTGAACGACCACACAGCTACAGTCCCAGTTGAAGCACTGTTACAGGTTTAGATTAGAAGCACTATCAGATTTAATTAAACCAGTGAACAGTTAATATAACTATAACAGAATAACTGGATACTTGTAACAGACTGATGAATTGTGCTTTTGCTAGTTCTGCTAGGTTGACCTCTTCCCGTAAGGATGTTTTTTCATAATATTGGGACGCCTTGGTGTCATCTTCATTAAAATGTTCTAAGAGCAAAAAGGATGGATCCTGATGTCTTGCTTTCTCCATTTGTCTGCTTTTGTCTTTAGGGTTGGCCTGCATGTACTCTAAAACAATTTCACATTTACCGTATTTTCTGGACCATAAAGCGCACCGGATTATAAGACGCATTAAATGAAACAAAACTCTTAAGTTCCCTCGGAAGCTCAGTTTGGTCTTTACCTGGCGCAGGGCGTCTTCTTGCTTCCTCCACTTCCGTACCATTGATTCGTTAATGTTGAATTCTCTCACAGCTGCTCTATGACCATGTTGTACTGCGTGACTGATGGCGTTGAGTTTGAAATCCGCTTCGAAAATAAATGAATGAATGCACGTACCCTAATGCTGAAGCACATACCGATTACTCTGCGATGTCTCCTGATTACGGTGGTCGTGAGCTTCGTAACCTACCAAGACCGTGCTAAAACATTTTGACAGATTTATGAGCGCCGTGTACCATCTACCATCGGTTCTAGGTCAGAAGGCTCAATCAGAATTAATTCATACATTAGACGCACCGCATTTAAAGGCGCACTGTCGATTTTTGAGAAAATGAAAGGATTTTAAGTGCGCCTTATGGTCCGAAAAATACGGTAGTTTCGAGGTTCACCTCCAAGTCTCTGCCAAGGTCAACACCTGTTAGTTCCTTTAGGTGTGTTCCTGTAGTTTAGGTGACCATATGAGTCTTGAGACCATATGAGTGAATATCTGGAGTTAAGCCCTTTATATGGGGCGGGCTCAGTGGATAGCACTGCTGCTCCACAGCAAGAAGGTCCTGGGTTCAATCCCAGGCTGGAGTGGCCTGGGTCCTTTCTGTGTGGAGTCTGCATGTCCTCCCTGTGTCTGAGTGGGTTTACTCCGGGTGCCTCGGTTTCCTCCCACAGTCCAAAGACATGCATGTTGACTGATTATGCCAAATTGACATTGACTTGTATGTATGTATGTATGTGTATATATATATATATATATATATATATATATATATATATATATATATATATACAAACAATCAAAGCCTTTTACAATTATTCACCCTGCAGATCAGCTGCTTGGTTATTGAATTGTAGCCACAATCACTTTCCCATCGATCACAATCTTGAAATGACGTTTGGCAGGTCAACTCCACCTTTTTTTTTAGTAATTTGGTATTTTTGTTTGGTAATTTTAGGTGTTTTTACCTAATATTGGACACACTGTAAGGATTTCGCCTTTAGTCATATAAACTATAAGTCATATACTGTAAATATAGGGAGGTAATGGATAATAATCAAACAACTCCTCTGCATTTATTTATAACATCATGCAACTGATTTTGCTTTCAGAAGCTCATGCAGTTCAAACTCTGGTAAACGGAGTGAATTGTGAGGTGTAACAAGAACATTTACATGACTGATCTCCTTAGTCAGCACTTAGTTTATTTTGTTATTCCTATTTGGACTCTTCATTGTTAAGATAAATGAACAAGCCCTTTCTGTAAGGTTGCCCTTCAAATTCACCTCTGCAATCACAACTACATCCGATTAACTAAAGAAACTTTCTTCAACGGCACTGCAGACAGCATCTCTTTATAGGTGAGCATGAAAAGGTGAGGAGTCGTTCAGTTGCAAAACTGGAACAAGGAAAGAGCTGGAGTTGAGATATGTCTGTAAAAGCTGATGATTAATTGCAAGATTGCAAGATAAATATTTTTCAAGTCCTCTTAAAGTAGGACTGCTTACTTTCAACCATGTTATTCCACAGTCTGATGAGGGGATCAAGCGTCATTATTAGAGAAGGGTGATGGGCGAGATACTGTTGCTCGGGTTTCAGTTTGTGCTCTTCCGCTATCAAAACGTTTGAGCTATGCAATTTGAGCCAAAAAATTTTTGGCCCAACAAGCTAGCTCAGCAAGCTCTTTCAACTGAAATTGGAAATTGCCTCTCTATCTTTTTTATCAACAATTTATTCACCAATTATTATTGAGAGAACTCTCAAGAGACACCAGTTTTCTGATGGTTGGCCACCTAATTTAGTGCCTTTGTCATTTACAACTAAGGGTGAAGAATTTGTACTCTTTGATAAAGAGGTTTTTTTTAACGCTTAATAAGTTGCTTAAGTGCCGTATCATATCATTATCCTATCTAAGAGGTCATAGTGAAGACCTGGCTGACAAACATGGAAGTGCTTCACAGAATTGAAGTCAGAATCAATTCACACCCTGTACAGGTATGTGCTGTTTAATGAGCACATTACGTTCTGTGAAACGGGTCATTGACCGGTCATTACCATATTCACATAGTCTTTTTAGTCTACTGTATTGTAAATATAGAGTATTTTCACAAGAAAACTGTATGAAAATTATACATAAATGTGTTAAACACGAGTGGAACGCTGCCATCTACACGGCATTCGAAGCCTAAACTGTTATACAAATCGCTCTTTCCAGGAAATATGCAACACCGTGGTTCTTTGATTACTGATTAATTTATTCTTCTTTGCACTCATTGCACTTCACAGTCATCAAATCCCGTGTCAAATTGTTCAAACACACTACATGACAATGTACAGAACAAGCACAAAATAAAATTTGCTTCACTTTTTTGCCACTTTTGCCACTATCAGCTTTTCTGCCCCCCCCCCAAACATTCACTTTATCTAAAACATTAACTTCATTCCTCTTTAACCATTCTTTGGTAGAACGACTTGTGTGCTTATTGTCGTTGTCTTGCTGCATGACCCACCTTCTCTTGAGATTCAGTTCATGGACAGATGTCCTGACATTTTTCTTTAGAATTCTCTGATATAATTCAGAATTCACTGTTCCATCAATGATGGCAAGCCGTCCTGGCCCAGATGCAGCAAAACAGACCCAAACCATGATACTACCACCACCATGTTTCACAGATGGAATAAGGTTCTTATGCTGGAATGCAGTGCTTTCATTTCTCCAAATATAACGATTCTCTTTTAAACCAAATTCTTCCATTTTTGTCTCATCCGCCCACAAAACATTCTTCCAATAGCCTTCTGGCTTGTCTACATGATCTTTTGCAAACTGCAGACGAGCAGCAATGTTCTTTTTGGAGAGCAGTGGCTTTCTCCTTGCAACTCTGCCATGCACATTGTTGTTCAGTGTTCTTCTGATGGTGGACTCATGAACATTAACATTAGCCAACGTGAGAGAGGCCTTCAGTTGCTTAGAAGTTACCCTGGGGTCCTTTGTGACATCACCAGCTATTACACGCCTTGCTCTTGAAGAGATCTTTGTGGGTCGACCACTCCTGGGGAGGGTAACAATGGTCTTGAATTTCCTCCATTTGTACACAATCTGTCTGACTGTGGATTGGTGGAGTCCAGACTTTTTAGAGATGGTTTTGTAACCTTTTTCAGTCTGATGAGCATCAACAACTCTTTTTCTAAAGTCATCAGAAATCTCCTTTGTACGTGCCATGATACACTTCCACAAACAAGTGTTGTGAAGAGCAGCCATTGATAGATACCTGTTTGATAGATTCCCATTGAATGAAAACACCTGACTCTAATTTCACCTTCAAATCAACTGCTAATCCTAGAGGTTCACATATTTTTGCCACTCACTAATATGTAAGTCGATCATTTTCCTCAATAAATAAATGACCAAGTATAATAGTTTTTTTCTCATTTGTTTAACTGGGTTCTCGTTATTTACTTTTAGAACTTGTGTGAAAATGTGATGATGTTTTAGGTCATATTTATGCAGAAATATAGAAAATTCACATACTTTCAAGCACCACTGTAACTTTAGGTCTCTATCAGTCAGCATCTCTGAGAACAGTTTGTCATGGCCAACGTACCTAAAGTCTCTCTCATAGCACAAAAGCAATAACTGAAGATTGTCAGTTCTGGACCGATAAAATGGATCAGTTATGAAGTATAAAGTATTTTGAGTTTCTTTCTGGCTGAGCCTAGAGGATTAACAACCTCAAATGTGACTTGGTACAAAACCAGCTTCAAGGTTAAGCCAGACTCCAAGAATAATGCATTGCTCATGAAAACTGAGCCATCAGATACATCGCTAAAGGCTGTACCAGATGTAGGATTCATCGGCTTATTGCATTCTTGCCAGGCAGTAGAATCCTTTAGCACTGCCTGCAAAGCCTCCTTAATAGGAATATATGGAGCATATCACTTCCTAAGATATTCGTCTGCACCGAGAAAGATATTTTGAGAATGTATGTTTATCTTGGAAAAAAAATGGTTACTGGTATGTTCAGTTTGAAGGATGTGAACTACAAGATGAATGTAATTCTGCTTGCTCCCTAGATGTCATGACATCATCTATTTCTGGTCTTGAACTCAGAGAGTGACTTTGATGAGTCAGCATGGGTTGATTTTTACAGTACCGATTATACTCTTTATTCTGATCTTTTATTTATTCAACAACCAGTTATTCAGTTGAAGATGAGACCAGACATTTTGCCTACAGCTTCATATAGAACATACAGAGATTATACAGCTTCAAGCCTTTCATCAAATGAATCATTTCATTTCTAAAATCTGTATCTCAGTGTGCAATATCAATACACAGATTTGCCTCTGACCTTACGGAAGGGCAAAAGAAAAAAGTTTATTTCAACTGCATACTTGTGTTGCCTTGAAATGTGGGAAGCGAAAAAGAATCTTATATTAAATGTTGCATCACAGTTTTTGAATAGGCATTGAACAGTTTCACCCTTTGAAACATGGGAACGGAGATGAGCAAGGTCTATTAAATCTATCGAAGATAAGTTCAAAGAGATGAATTGTCTGTGAAAGTTACCAGACCTCAGATTTGAGATTCTATGGTGAACTCAAACATTAAACTAAGCAAACAAACATTTGAGCTTGCATCCAGGAATATAACAATCAAATTAAACAGTGGCTTCATTTTGGTGTAACGTATGGCGATCCACAGATGTTTTGAGAGACAAATCACAGAAACAGCATGTGAAACTATTGGCTGGCTATTTGACTAACAGGTTTGTTTCTCAGTAGCTGTCTATATAATTATCAGAATAAATACAACCCCAAATCAGAAGAAGATGGGATGGTGTAGAAAATGCAAATAAAAAAAATATGCAATGTTCCTTACATTTCCTTTGACTTTTATATCATTGCAGACAGTATGAACCCAAGATATTTCATGGGTTTTTTTCTGGTTAACTTAATAAACATCCATTCCTGCATTTCAGGCCTGCAAGACATTCCAAAAAAAGTTGGGGCAGGGACAATTCATGGCTAGTAATGAGGTAAAAAACTAAATAATGATGTGATTTCAAACAGGTAATGTCAACAGGTGATTCTAATCATGATTTGGTACAAAAGCAGTATCCACAAACGGCTGAGTCTTTGAGGAGTAAAGATGGGCAGAGGAGCTCCAGCTTTTCAATAAATGTGTAATTATTGAAAATGTTTAAAAACAATGTTCCTCAAAGAAAGACTGTAAGGGATTTACATATTTCAGTCCTAACTTTTTCTGATTTGGCTTGTTTTGCATTGTCTTGTTGAAAAATGCACAGATGTCCCTGGTAAAGATGTCTTGAAGGTCACATACATTACTCTAAAGTCTCAGTGGACTTTTCTGCATTAATGCTGCCATCACAGAACTGAACATAACCTTTGCCAAAGGCTCTGACCCAACCCTATAGCATGACAGAGCCTGGATTTTGGACTTGTTGCTGATAATAGTTTGGATGGTCCTTTTCAACTTTGGTCTGGAGCTCATGGTGTCCGTTTTTTCTAAAAAAGATCTGGAATACTGATTGATCTGACCACAGTACATGTTTCCACTGTGTGGTGGTCCATCTCAGATACCTCCAAGCCCAGAGAACTCGACGCCGCTCCAGGACATGGTTACTATAAGGAATCTTTTTTGCACAGTAATGTTTGAAGTGGCATTTGTGAATGTAACTCCATATTGTAATGCTTGATAAAGTAAGAATTTGCCCATGTGGTTCTATCAGCTATTGCTGGATGACGGTTGTTGATCTAGTGCCGTCTGAGGGATCGAATATCACACCTCTTCAATTTAGGCTTGTGCCTTTGCCCTTTATGCACTGAAATTCCTCCAGATTCCTTTAATTAGTGTGATTGCCTATATAGGCGATCACACTATTGTTATCCGATTCTGAACATTCCAAAATTTTCGACGCGTATCAACTGCCGCAATTTTCAAGATATCAACCCCGTTCCAGTGCCATTGTGTCCGGTCTGGTCGGGAATAGTGTGCTTGTATAGGGCTTTGAGGTCGGACTTTGGAGGGGGCCCAAAGGGGCCCCTGTAAAGTCCCAAATTTTCCCATAGGAAATGAACGGGCCCAAAGTTAACAAATCATAACTCAGTCAGTTTTCGACCTATGGCCACGAAATTCGGCAGGCTTGGTCTCGGGTGCAATCTGAGGTGACATGTGATGCCCAAGGGGCCCCTGTGGACCCCGGCTGGGCACTGGGGCCCCTGGGTGGGCCAATGATCGTAACTCAGTCAGTTTTCGACCTACGGCCACAAAATTTGGCAGGCTTGGTCCCGGGTGCAATCTGAGGTGACATGTGATGCCCATGGGGCCCCTGTGGACCCCGGCTGGGCACTGGGGCCCCTGGGTGGGCTAATGTCCACATCTCAGTCAGTTTTCGACCTATTGCCACGATATTCGGCAGGTCTGATCTTGGGTGCATTCTGAGGTGACATGTGATGCCCATGGAGCCCCAGTGGACCCTGGCTGAGCACTGGATCCCCTGGCAGGCCAATGACCGTAACTCAGTCAGTTTTTTGACCTACGGTCACAAAATTCGGCAGGCTTGGTCCCGGGGGCACCCTGGTTTGATGTGATGCCCTTTGGGCCCATGAGGTACACTAAGGGTCGGCCATTGCAGAGTGGCAGTCACACTCGCATTTTCTTCAGGAAATGCACCTCTCTAGTTGTTTAATGATATGATGCAGTGTAGACGGAGAATTATGTGAATCCCTTCCAGTCATTCTTTGAGAAACATTTCAATAATTTTCTTACACATTTGTTGACAAAAAACTAGAGATCCTCTGCTCAAAGGCTCAGTGGATACTGCTTTTGTACCAAATCATGATTATAATCACCTGTTAAAACTACTTGTTTGAAATCACATCATTATTTAGTATTTTTTATCTCATTACAGGTCATAAACTGCCCCTGTCCCAACTTTTTTTTAAATGTGTTACAGGCCTGAAATGCAGGAATGGATGTTTATTAGCAAATTAAATGAAGTTGACCAGAAAAAGGCACAAAATACCTTGACTTAATACTGTCAATTAAATAAAATTAAATAGAAGTCAAAGGCAACACTGCATATAATTTTTGTTTGCATTTCCATACCATCCCAACTTTTTCTGATGTGAGGTTATATATTTTGATTTGATCCAGTAATCTAACAGCATCAAAATGCTCAACTATGCTGAAGCACTAAATTGCTGCACAGCTTTTAACTTTCCACAACTGTGTCTATGTGACCATGTACCAGCTTGCTTCTGCCTCAGTTTGCATGGCAAAGTAGAATTTGCTGCCATCAGAGCAGTGCTTCAGTGCTATTTCTTATCCACCTTTTGAAAGAAATGAATGATACATTTGTTATCTGTGTAAAACTATTGTGTTTTAAATTGGCTACTTTTTAAGCAGCTTTCCATGTTTAAGTTATTAAGCAAGCAATAAAAGGACTTTTTGGAAGCATACAGCTATAGAAAACAGCAGAACTAATTTTGAGTTTCTTCATTTACTGCGTTTTCACACACATGCAGTACATTCAACTATAAGTCTACCGAGCATGCTAACGGTAAGTTAATGACAACTTCACAAATGTACTGGTAGTTATCATGAGTACCTTATCATGAGTTACTTAAAAATGCTTTGTATTCTTCTTAATAGGCATCTACCAATATCAGGTTATATTATTATATAACCTGATTGTTTAGACAGATTTCACTGAGTCCAATATTATTTGGCCGTACCTCTCCATTCATAAAAATGACAATAGAATGGTTTTAGCCTAATGAGATGATTAATTTGTTGATTATTATTTCCTGCATGGAGATGGATTGGCAAGCAGGAGCGACTGTCTTCCTTAGCTGCCATGCCATTCAGGGGAAATAAATCCACAAGCAATGATGGCTAGTATCTGCTGATGAGCCAATCCAATCTGTGAAGAGGTGTAGGCCCCACTGACAGCTCATTGATCCTCGGCATTTGCACAGGCTTATGCTTCCCTCTGGACACATCAACCTGAGCTGAGTGTGTGGAATTCATTGTAATATGTTATAGTTGTCTCTTCTTTTGGATAAATAGATGATGGATGGTTGAAGATTCTACAGTTTCTGTAAAAACTACAGTTCAGTTTCTACAGTTCTCTGTCCAAATGTTACTGTTCAAGGAATTGTTTAGCAAATGTCATGTAGCTTTCTTAGGGAAATAGTGGTTGTCTATTTGGCCAGATGTACACCTTTTTCTCATGTAGTGTTTTAAGTATTAGAGTACACAAAGGCAAAGTCAAATTACATGTTTTTATTCACTTTATCCCTGCTTTTCCTGGCCAGGGCCATGGGATTTTGGGCCCTACATTCTCCAAATGTTAAAGCTTAAATTGTAAAACATTGGAAAATGCAGTACAGTGGAACCTCGGAATTCAAAACTCCTCTTCACTCAAATAATTCAGACATAAAACAATCTATTTGATTTTTTTTTTGCCCCCAAATTTGAACATAAAATTTGTCTTCGAACACTAGCACCTAAACAGAAAAATAAATGGTGCATACTTCCAGCAACAATGCACATAATCTTGTAAAGTCGGTGGCTATAATGCACTAAGATATGCCATATCTCCATAAAACCCATAAGAAGAAGAGCTAGGATGCATATTATGTATATTATAGTATATTATTTTATTATAATACTATAGTATATCTATATTATATCAGTCTACGGGTTTCAGATTTCGGACACACACTCAGTTTTGGCGTCGCTGTGACAGAGATAAGACTTGCCGAAATATTTCTGAAGAACATCTGGTTTGATTTGGTTATTCACCAAAGTATTTCTTCTGCTTTTATAACTTCTGCCTTTATTACTTAACGCTCAACATATGTTCTTGGAAAGCTAATATAGCAGACTCTGAGATTAGACCAGCAACATTTACATTTACAGCATTTAGCAGACGCCCTTATCCAGAGCGACTTACAATTGATACAGTCTTACAATCCAAGCAATTGAGGGTTAAGGGTCTTGCTCAAGGACCCAACTGTGGCAGCTTGGCAGAGGTGGGATTTGAACCCTGGACCTTCTGGTCCATAGTCCAATACCTTAACCGCTAGGCCACCACAGTCCCTAACTGAAGATGTTAACTGACTTTCTTAATGTCAGGTGAAAGGTTTATTCAAAAGTGAATTTGGGGGGCAGCACAAGGGTACAGTGGCTAGCAGTGTTTTCTCACAGCTCCACAGACCCATGGTTTGAGTCCCAGCACGGCCTCTGTGTGTGAAGTCTGCATGTTTTTCCTCCCATCCTCCAAATGAGCGAGTGAGAGAGTAAAATTTGACCAGACGTTCTCAAACTTTTGGAAAGGCCATTATAAGCCACATTAAATAATACTTCATTGTTCATTGGATATGAAGGTTTAGTGGAAACATTTACCATTCACTGTGCTTTGCCAGAGGCACCTACTTTATTCGTGACTTCTGAGATCTATGGCTTTTATAAATGGACAGAGCAGAGGTCTGTGTTTAAATATTTGATGTTGTCTGTGGCAAGACGTGATTATTTTAGTGGCATGTGAAGGAATAGTTGTTGTCCGACATGATGTGAAGCTTCGCTGGAACTGTGACATCTGTATCCTTGTGGACCTGACAGGTCACATCAGTCAGTGCATCCTGTACGTTTTAGTGTCTTGCTCTCCAGCGTTCACACTACTGCCCCTTGAGCTTTTCAAGTGATTTGCTAACAAGAATATATTGCCTGTTTGTATCTGTGTTCTTACCTGTTATAAACAATGATGATTCTAAATAAAAAGGTAAACATAAGAATTTATTGCTTGTTGTAGATCAAAAGCTATAAGCATCAGTCTTATCTCCATTGCAATCTTACAAGTTCCATCACATTTCTACTATGATTGAATACCAAGGAATTATGCAAGGAACAAAGAAAGGAAATCAGGGATTAAAAATTCATATCTAGCTCCTCTCTCTCTCTCTCTTTCTCTGAGTAATTATGCAGAGTCCCTTGAGGGAGGACTTTCTACTCAATACAAATAGGCATATTTTGTTCCTTATTTGGAGGCATGTCACATATTATTGTCAAATATTTTGATCTTTCTGTGGCATGCAAGGACATCATCAGTGCCAGCTTATGAAGTCTCTGTCAGGATCGCAGAGAGTACTGAATGTATTCTACTACAAGATATGTCAGAGTACTAATGCTGTAATCACAGATGGCTGCCAACTCATCTCTGAAATCAATACGCAATCCTACAGATCACATCAAAGTCAATGTAGAGGGCTTCTCAGGTCCGTACTGTTGATCCGACTACAGTGCTGCATCAGTTTGTCAAATTAGGACATTAACCAGACCACATACACTATAAGACATAAGATTGTGGCCACACAAGAAATTTCATCCAAAACATGGGTATTAGTTTGGAGTTTTCCCCCAAAGAGCCTTTGGTCTTCTAAAAGGGCTTTCCACCAGATTTTGTAACATGACTGTGAGGTCGACTTCTGGTGTTAGGCACTAAGCGCTGGCTCAGTTTCTCGTTCTAGTGCATTTTCAAGGTGTCTGATGGAGTTAAGGTCAAGGTTTTCTGAATGAAAGTTGGCAAACCAAATCTCTGTGGACTTTAAGGACAGCAGGGCACACAGCTGATGAGCTAACTTGTTGGAAGCAGAAACCTATAAATGTGTAAGATTGAGAGTCATGGAGGTATTCAGTACAATCCATTGTGGTGACATTGTTTGTCTATGGAGAACTTTATATTCAAGCGTGCTTGCTGATCATCTCATATCAAAACCATGGGAATGAACTTAATTAATTTGTTAATTTGTATCCTCTCTGTTTAAGATTCTGATTTGTTGTTCAGATCTAGGGCTACTTGATTACCTGAAGCAGGGTATAATCTCATCTGGAAACATTCACTCCTTAAGATCAGTAAATATAGTAGTAACACTGTAGCATGTTAATTAGGTCGATTAAACTTGTATTTCTCCTTTAAGAACTTTTCTTCACAGCATTACACAGACGATCTTTTGTCTTTTAGGCAATTACTGTACTAGTCAATACCAGTACTTAAAACTGTTGTCCAGGTTTTTCCTGACACCATCACCTATGGCTTGCTCATTTTGAGTCTAGTCTCTGCTGGCTGTAAAGCTGCCTGCCACAGTGTCTACTGTTCCTCTGTTCATTCATTTTTCGTACCCAGTTAATCCAATTCAGTGGGGCCTCCTCAGTTCATCAACAGGCACATGCACACACACACATACACACACATTTGTCTTGCTATCCTTGTGAAGACTTCCCATTGACATGAATGGCAGTGAAGGACTACAGCAGCTAATTAATTCTACACCTACCCCTAACCCTAACCTCGATAACCTAAAGCATGTCTTTTGGCTCCTTTGGATTTTCAAATAACAGTTGGCATTTTTTGAAAAAAAAAAAAAAAAAAAAAAGCTGGACCGGAAAAGTCAAACCTAGTCAGAATTCCAGGTTTTCCTATCAACGTAGGGACCTTTGATCTTCACAGGTACAGAAAGACAAGGTACACAACTGGGACATGTTTAGAGATGCAAGTTGACCTAACAGGTCTTTGTAATCTGAAAAGAAAACATAGTAACCTGAGGCAACCCACACAGACATATTCAGAACATGCAAACTCCACAGAGGCAGGAGTCATGCTGCTACTCAAACTGGCTCTCTGGGGCTTCAAGACGACAGCACTAACCACTGCCACACTGTGCCACCCATGTCTATTGTTAAAAGGGTGATATGAATAAACTGAATGAAACCATTGTTACTATAACACCCAGCAGGAAAGGATTGCTAATAGCTTTAGGGACATGACTGCAGGGACTTATTTCCTTTCAGACTGCTGATTTTGGGTAATAAAGGTCTTCTTGCAATTGACTTAATCCCATCCCAAAGGTGTTGCTTGGGGTTGAGGTCAAAATGACGTTACGAATCATTTCCATATGGACATTGATTTGTGCACAAGAGAATTGTCATGCTGAAACAGGAAAGGGCTTCCCCAAATTGTTGCCATTATATGTCATTATATCCTACATGATTTACTTTGCTGGAGCTGAAAGGTTGACTTTAAGCCAGAAACAGACCCAGACCGGGTAGTGTTCATCTAGAACATGCCAAACCCAGATTCAGCTTTAGCAAGTAATTATGAGGTGTGAGTCATTACTCTAGTGAATGTGTTTCTACTAGCGCTGTGTGATATGACCAACAATTCATATTAAGATGACCACATGAAATACCTATTTCTTATTACATGTTCAACTATATACACACAATCCCAGAAGTTGAATCTGTTCATATGGACATAAGGTTATGAACAGATGAACAGATTCAACTTCTGGGATTTTCTTACCTGGATTATGGAGCATGCATCAAGATATATGTACACACAACAACTAAAAGCTACTTTCTCATATTTAATTATATTTTTCCTTATATTTAGGAACTTTTTAAGAAATTGTTAATCACATAACAAAACATATCCTCGTAAGACCTGATAATTCTGGTTGGGGCTGTGGTAGCCTAGCGGATAAGGTACTGGACTCAGGCCCAGAAGGTCCAGGGTTCAAATCCCATCTCTGCCAAGCTGCCACTGTTGGGTCCTTGAGCAAGAACCTTAACCCACAATTGTTTGGATTGTAAGACTGTACCAATTGTAAGTCGCTCTGTATAAGGGCGTCTGCTAAATGCTGTAAATGTAATTAGGTTGGCTTGAAAAAGCCAACATACTGTTATCCGAGATCTTATTATTATCTTTAATTAATTCTTCTTGTCCAAAATTTTGTACCGTTTTCACGGGTCACAGTTTTTGAGCTACGGTCACGAATTTCGGCATGGACGTAGAGCCCATACGGAAATGGTGTGCTTGTGCTTTTGGGGCCGATGGGACTTTATCGGGCCCCTCAAAGTCCAAAATTTGGCCCATAGGAAATAATGGGGTTTCAGTCTGGCAAGTGTTCCCTGCTGGGCCAATGACCGTAACTTAGTCAGTTTTTGACCTACGGCTACGAAATTTGGCAGGTTTGATCCCGAGTGCAATCTGAGGTGACATGTGATGCCCTTTAGGCCCACTGGTAAGGGCGCTTTTTCAAGCCAACCTCAAAGTTCGTCCACGAACTTTCGCCATCTAGTTCATTTTTGTCCTCTGGGGGGGACATGACTTCACAAGACATATTTCAATAACCATATAATCAACAGGGCGCCATGTAGAGGACATCCTGGCCTTTACACTGATAACTCATTGGGGGGGGTGTCATTTGCATCTGGAGAGCTGGCTTTTCAAAATGCTGCAATCTCAGCAACCACATTTTACAGACGCAAGAGAAGTAAATTGTTGAATAATATGTATTAAAGAATTTTCTAAAACCTATAATTTACATGTTTTACTTAGAAAACAGTTTTAGCTAATTTTCAAAGCAGTTCTTTACTGATTTGCGCGTATGTTTAGCCACTTAAAAATGGACTTTTTAAATGTCCTCTGTAGTGGACATTGGGACTTACTTTTCGATCTGTTGCAGAAGGGAAACACAAAATACATAAAGAAAATGACTATACCATGTCCCTTGTAAAGGACATTTGATAATAATAAACAAAAAGTGTTTTTTTCATCCCATAGACTTATTTTATTTCAAAATTACTGAAATTACCAAGCTTTAGTTTTACTGGGTCTCAGGAGGATATATAGGATTAATAAAAAGTGCAATTTTCTTGGCCGATTCCAATTTCCATTAACATATGACTGACTGTTTGAGATTATCTTGCTGTCTAAGATTTATAAATGACAGCATACAGAAACTTTTTGTTCAACTTTCATTGTTAAAGAAAGGCAGCAAGGTGGTGCTGGTTTGTGCCAGGCTCGGCGCTCTCGCTAGCTTTATCTTTAACCTCTTTGCCTTTCTTTAGCTTTGTCAAATTCCACATCTTCAGCAGGGCAATGCTGTTTCTAACGTCTTATTAAATTTGTTAATCAGAATGGAAATGTTCCTCCACTGCTTGCTTTCGCTATGCATGTATATTGAAAGCTGCACGCTCTGAAGAGCTTCCACGCTGAAGATAAGGCTGTCATAAATGCATCCCTACTCATTAGTCACCCTACCTACTGCGCTATTTAGTTCACCAAGTAGCACTCAAAACACAGCTGAAATGTAACACTTCGTTATCATGAAGGTGTGTTAGCGCCGGTCTCATTATGAACAAACCTCCGAGCTGCTGAGCTGTGTTTAAATTACGAACGAACTGAATTTTGTAGACGTGAAGCAACGTGAACTCTGAATTAAAGTTAGTAAAAGCACTGTGCTGTTTGAGCCTCTGTCGCCATAGTTAATTGTGACCGGTGCAGAATCAGTTACATGACTGATCCAACCACTGGTGATCACGCTAAAAAACGACCAATTCCTGTCACCAGCCCGCATCGGTGCAGCTCTAACGCATGATTTTTGCGATGGTGGTTAAAGAGGTTAGTTGCGTTTGAGCCCGTCATGGGAACTGATCTGCGGCATAGCTTGCAAAGCACGTGTTTCTGATCCGTGTCAGACTTTTCATACCCAAACCATGTCCATCATCGTTTTTTCTTTTAGCTACAAGCTCCTCGTTTGTGCTTGCTGGTATCTCCCGTTTGAAATTATCCTGTTATGCTTTGCGTTCACTCTCCTCCAGTTTGTTTGTGTAGCCTTAACGATGAGTCACCCACACAACAAAAAGACTGCCGTACAGCATGTGTCTTGTGACACAAAAATAGAAGATAGAGGGTAATATTAAACAAAAGACGTTTTTCTCTCATCAGGCGATGTATATGGTCATATCGTACATCCCTGCTTTCTACTACAGTGGTGCTTGAAAGTTTTTGAAGCCTTTAGAATTTTCTATATTTCTGCATAAATACCACCTAAAACATCTTCAGATTTTCACTCAAGTCCTAAAAGTAGATAAAGAGAACCCAGTTAAACAAACAAGACAAAAATATTATACTTGGTCATTTATTTATTGAGGAAAATGATCCAATATTACATATTAGTGAGTGGCAAAAGGATGTGAACCTCTAGGATTAGCAGTTAATTGGAAGGAGAAATTAGAGTCAGGTGTTTTCAATCGATGGGATGACAATCAGGTGTGAGTGGGCACCCTGTTTTATTTAAAGAACAGGGATCGATCAAAGTCTACTTTTCACAACACATGTTTGTGGAAGTGTATCATGGCACGAACAAAGGAGATTTCTAAGGCTCTCAGAAAAAGAGTTGTTGATGCTCATCAGGCTGGAAAAGGTTATTAAACCATCGTTAAAGAGTTTGGACTCCACCAGTCCACAGTCAGACAGATTGTGTACAAATGGAGGGAATTCAAGACCATTGTTACCCTCCCCAGGAGTGGTCGACCAACAGAGATCACTCCAACAACAAGGCGTGTAATAGCTGGTGAGGTCACAAAGGACCCCAGGGTAACTTCTAAGTTACTGAAGGCCTCTCTCATATTTTTTAATGTCAATGTTCATGAGTCCACCGACAGAAGAACACTGAACAACAATGGTGTGCATGGCAGGGTTGCAAGGAGAAAGCCACTGCTCTCCAAAAAGGACATTGCTGCTGGTCTGCAGTTTGCTAAAGATCATGTGGACAAGCCAGAAGGCAATTGGATGAAGGTTTTGTGGACGGAAGAAACCAAAATAGAAATTCTTGGTTTAAAAGAAAAGTGTTATGTTTGGAGAAAGGAAAACACTGCATTCCATAAGAACCAAATCCCATCTGTGAAACGTGGTGGTGGTATCATGGTTAGGGCCTGTTTTGCTGCATCTGGGCCAGGATGGCTTGCCATCATTGATGGAACAGTGAATTCTGAATTATATCAGAGAATTCTAAAGGAAAATGTCAGGACATCTGTCCATGAACTGAATCTCAAGGGAAAGTGGGTCATGCAGCAAGACAACGACCCTAAGCACACAAGTCGTTTTACCAAAGAATGGTTACAGAAGAATAAAGTTAATGTTTTAGAATGGCCAAGTCAAAGTCCTGACCTTAATCCAATCAAAATGTTGTGGAAGGACCTGAAATGAGCAGTTAATGTGAGGAAACCCACCAACATCCCAGAGTTGAAGCTGTTCTGTACGGAGGAATGGGCTAAAATTCCTCTAAGCCAGTGTGCAGGACTGATCAACAGTTACAGGAAACGTTTAGTTGCAGTTATTGTTGCACAGGGGGGGTCACACCAGATACTGAAAGCAAAGGTTCACATACTTTTGCCACTCACTAATATGTCATATTGGATCATTTTCCTCAATAAATAAATTACCAAGTATAATAATTTTGTTTCATTTGTTTAACTGGGTTCTGTTTATCTACTTTTAGGACTTGTGTGAAAATGTGAAGATGTTGTAGGTGATATTTATGCAGAAATATAGAAAAATCTAAAGGGTTCACCAACTTTCAAGCACCACTGTACAGGTGTGTTGCTTGGTTATAGGTTTGTGTGTTGTTGCTAGGATATGGAATCCCTTCTTAAGGCTCTCAAGGCAAAGTTATTGTGCTGATGAGCAACTTGGTAGTAAGTATAGAAAATAAAGTTTTTATGCAAGTAGTTGATCGTGCTGGTCTGTGAATGTGTGCTGTTGCTTCTCAGCTGAGCTGTTGTTGCTGCTAGATATTTCACACTTCATAACTCAGTCCACCCAGGCAGCTCTAGCTATCCCAAAACAAGCACGATAAGCTGACTTTCGATGTCAGTGCCGCACTGAAATTCACTGCTAGTGTAAATTAGAATGGGTGTTCACACACTTTTGGTTAAGTAGTGTATGTGCTGTATTCAGCCCATGTCAGGAACAGGC
Source organism: Ancistrus triradiatus (assembly GCA_025084515.1). NCBI lineage: Eukaryota > Metazoa > Chordata > Actinopteri > Siluriformes > Loricariidae > Ancistrus > Ancistrus triradiatus. The sequence continues at coordinate 62,507 of JAJAGP010000995.1, forward strand.
TGACTGAATGACTGTGTGTGTGTGTGTATCTAAGAGGTTAATTGGAGGAGCATGTTTAGAGCTTCCTTGCTGACTGCACTGGCTTGATCCATTAGATATTAAATTACTCCCCAAGCTTCCACTGGCTTCTGCTGATAGCGTAGACTTTAGCTAGACATCTCTCACTTCTCCAGGTCATGGACCTTTCATGTACAAACTTGTTATCACCTGTCACGATCGGTGAGCATGGCAGTAGCCGCACTGGTTAATAACTTGCATGCGTTAGCTTCGAGAAGCTTAATAAAGTGACCGCTTTCTTCTTCTCTGTTTCTTTGTCCCTACATGGTCGTGCAAGGCGCGCCGTGACTTTAACAAGCAATCTTCTGATTTCTGTTCCATCAAAAGACATTCACTTTAAGCAAATGTCACTTGCAAATGCATTATGACTCAGTGTGCTCCATCAGTTGGAAGAGGCCTTAAGCACTGTTGAGATTGTCTTTTTAGTCTCTGAAGTGCCTGTTCCAACACAGACAGGCTCATCTTTTCATTATCATCCACCGCTAACGTGGTGTCAGCCGTTCCTCTAAGTTATGATTAGAGTGATCTGTAATCTCAGGCATTTAGTTAATTATGTTGTGGTCAGGGTTCATCATGCTGGCCTCAAATATGTAAAACATTACGGGCTAGATGAGAAGACACAGAACAAGGTGAGGCAGCCACAGTCTGTGGTTGCAGTGCATCTTAAATTCATGTTCTATGTACTAACTACTACGATCATTGATGTCAGTAGGCCTGTTTTAGGGAGGGCTATAGCCACCCAGAAATGTTCTCTTTCCCCCCCCCCCCCCCCCCCCAAATAAACATGCCTCATTACTTTAAATCGTCAACACTTTTTCTTATTTATTCTCTCGTATACAACTGTTATCCGTCTCAATATTAAAAATGTAATGAAATTTGACACACCAGGACCTGGGGGAGGCGCTGCTGTCCCAAAACGTCGCTGAACTTGAAATGAGGGTTAATCTGTGACATCGCTCTGCATTGCCGTTCAAAATACGCAAGTGAAAACATCTCAAATACAGCCAACATATCTAAGGAAGTCATTATATAATTGTTGGAATATTATGATTAATCAATCTTTTTCTACTTGGTAGTTCTAAAAATTAAAATCAAAAAGGTCTAGTATGGTTTTCTCATAAGTTATTTGATGTATTGTGTTTACTTTGCTAACAATTAGGTTTGTGTATTGTCACTTTTTATTGAGTTTTGTTGGGGTTTTACCAAGAGCCCTTTTGCCCCCTGGCTGGTGATGTAGTGGACTTTGAGTTGTTATTTCCATGTGTGAAAACAAATAAAAATTAAATCGAGAAACTATTTTTTTTCTGCTGTCAAATGTCAAGGTGTTCTAAAAATGCAGTTTATGAAACTGCAGCATGTTTGATTGTACCAATCTGTATTCTTAGTTTTGAGTATAGTATTTAGGACCAGCGACTGCAGTAACATTGCTGGTATTTTCACTTGATGTACCTCTTGTTAGCGGATGGATAATAGTTAAGTCATATAAGATCTGCACCGAGTATAAACTTCGAATGACGTGCTGCTTTGTAGAAATTTGCTGCTATGAGGATAGTTCTCCAAATAGCTGCATGTTTTGATATTGGATTGTACCAGTTGTAAGTTTTAAAAGGCATCTGGAGAGTGGTGGCCTAGTGGTTAAGGTACTGGACTGTGGACCAGAGTTCCAGAGTTCAAATCCCACCTCTGCCATGCTGCCACTGTTTGGTCCTTGAGCAAGGCCGCATTGCTTGGACTGTAGTCGCAATTGTAAGTCGCTCTGGATAAGAGCTTTTGCTAAATGACACAAATATAGGTGTAAATGTTTTTAATTTTATTCCAGTTTTATAATGCAGACCTCTTTGGGTTATTTTTTAAAATTCTTATATGGGGGTTAACCTCTAGACCCCCCAAGTCAACGCTTAGCCCCCATTCATAAACCTCTAGTGACACTCGTGTCTGCGATTGTAGATAATCACACAAATACCCATTCCTTACTGATTGCCTTTGGTTTAAAAGCTAATGGGAAATGTTTAACCACGGTCTTAAAAAGCTCTGGATTAAAGAGGAAATGCAATTTGTCATTCATGGTAAGTTCAAGTGTGGAGGCTCCTGTTGGAGCTTATGTCATTCAATTCCCATTCGATAACAATATGCAGATGAAAACATTTTATGTACAACACAACCTATGTTACTTTGTCTTCAAAGTTGTGTGGTGGTGCTCTGTGCAGGTCTGCCAGATCTGTGTGACGTCTTTCTTTCATTAAGATCAAAATATTGGCTTGTATTGTTACAAATAATGTTATAGGATTAACACTAACACAACCACACGGTATCACACAGAGCTAAAATGAGCAGTGGGACCAAGAGGGATTTGCTCTAAATAGAGAAGAATAGAAAAAGCCCATATGCTAACAGTGCATGTTTTAATAGACAGACATTATTTTTTAACACATGCAAAATGTCCATTCCCCAATGCACTGGAACAGTGGTTTAGATACTGGACCTCTGACCAGTAGGTCAAGGATTCAGATCCCAGCAATGTGAGGCTGCCACTGTTGGGCCCATGTCCAAGGTCCTTAAACTTTACCTGTTTGAATTGTCATGTCACTTTGGAATAGGGTGATAACTAAATAAATATTAAGTGATACATGTTCAAAGCAATCCTCACTGTTACAAAATACATAAATATATAAATAATCAATAAAATTGGGAATATGGCAATCTCTCTGTCACATGCTGTTACTGACTTTCACCTCATTCATAAAGATTCTTAGTGCTAAGAACAGCTCCTAGTAACAAAATTAGTCCTAGTGACAAGTGAAATAAATTAGACACGGCAGCAATCATACCTGAAACGAGCGAAACTGCATTTTCGCCAGTTCATAGGCTATTAACTAGATTAAGTAGGCTACAAAATTTATCAGCATTGCAAGTACACTGTCAAAAAATAAAGCAAATAAACGTGTGTGTGTATGATAAATGTAAAATGTGCAGAAATGGCCTATGTTATTTCAAAGGCTTATAATAGGCTATATAGTATTTCCCTTTGTAAGAGTGTGTTTGTGAGAGAGAGAGACTGAGTGAGAGAGTGACGGGAGTGAAAACCAATCACAGTCTTCAAAAGAATGTGTCATACCTAACAACCGGGTCAACCCCGCCTCCTCATTGGGATAAACGTTTTTGGCTTCTCCTCGCTCAGAGTCGCTCTCAGATTGCTTCTGAATCATTCTTAAGCTAAGTTAGGAGCTCTTGAAGAATATTCTTAGAATATTTATGAATATGGCCCCTGGAATTTTAGACGGGAAGCCAAATCCAGTGCTAATTTTCAGTCTGTCTTTAGTATTTATCTGCATTTTGGACTTCCCTTTTTTTGAGCAGTCCCTTCACAGTTCACACAGATATTTGATGTTGGTACTTAGGTTATGATTAAGCTACAATGAATGACATTTTGCTGGTCCCCATGGGAAACTGCTTTTTTTTACCAGAAACTGCAACTTTCTTTTGAAAAGTCAAGAGTCAAAACATTTGCTTTATGTTACTGAGGTAAAGGTTAGGGTTGGGTGTAGTTGTAGCATTAATTAGCTACAGTAATCATTATGCCATTCGAAAGTCCCCACCAGGATAGTGAGACCAATTCGTGTGTGTGTATGTGTGTATGTACCTTGTCTTGCTATACTTGTGAGGACCAAATGTCCTTACAGTGACAGGAAACCTGGAATTCTCACTAGTGCGAACCATTTTTTCCAGTCCTCACTGCTTTACTTACTTTCTTAGAAAAATGGCAACTTTTATTTGAAAAGTTAAGAGTTAAAATACTTGCTTTAGGTAACGTTAAGGTTAGGGTTTGCTGAAGGTGTAGTTGTAGCATTAATTAGCTGCAGTAATGCTTCATTATCGTTCATGTCAACAGAACGTCCTCACAAGAATAGAAAGACAGTCGTGTGTGTGTGTGTGTGTGTGCATTTACCCTGTGATGAATTGGCACCCTATGTAGAGTTGGTTCCTGAGTTTCACCCTGTGCTGCCGGAAAGGCCCCGTCTCCCTGTGATCCTGAACTGGATTAAGCCAGTCGGAAAATGAATGATTAAATGATAGTATTGCATTCTGTTTGAGATATTCTGACAGGTTACAATCATGTGACATTGCCACACTTTAAACTTACAGTCTTCAGTACTGTAACGCATAGTTGTTATTCTTGCTGTTCTTATTATTATTTAAAATTTGCCTCAGAACATAAGGGGTAAAACTCATTGAAGGTTGCAGCCTGTTCTCTTCCCATTGATTTGAAAGCAATATTTCTTTAATGATTGTATTTGTTTTTGACATTTTGATGTCAGTGCCTTTTGGCAAACGAGGGAAAAAAAAAACTTGTTTTCATATTCATAAAATGAACCTATTGCTGACAAACACAATTTTTGACATCTGATCTTTGTTCCACCTGGTTACAGTGGTGCTTGAAAATTTGTGAACCCTTTAGAATGTTCTATATTTCTGCATAAATATGACCTAAAACATCATCAGATTTTCACACAAGTCCTACAAGTAGATTAAGAGAACCCAGTTAAACCAATGAGACAAAAATATTATACTTGGTCATTTATTTATTATCCAATAAATGAATCCAATATTATTAGTGAGTGGCAAAAGTATGTGAACCTCTAGGATTAGGTGTGAGTTTTATTTAAAGAACAGGGATCTATCAAAGCCTGCTCTTTACAACATGTTTGTGGAAGTGTATAATGGCACGAACAAAGGAGATTCCTGAGGACCCCAAAAAAAGAGTTGTTGATACTCATCAGGCTGGAAAAGGTTACAAAATCATCTCTAAAGAGTTTGGACTCCACCAATCCACAGTCAGACAGATTATGTAGAAATGGAGGAAATTCAAGACCACTGTTACCCTCCCCAGGAGTGGTCGACCAACAAAGATCACTACAAGAACAAGGCGTGTAATAGTTGGCGAGATCACAAAGGACCCCAGGGTAACTTCTAAGCAACTGAAGACCTCTCTCACATCGGCTAATGTTTATCTCCATGAGTCCACCATCAGAAGAACACTGAACAACAATGGTGTGCATGGCAGGGTTGCAAGGAGAAAGCCACTGCTCACAAAAAAGAACATTGCTGCTGGTCTACAGTTTGCTAAAGATCATGTGGACAAGCCAGAAGGCTATTGGAAGAATGTTTTGTGGACAGATGAGACCAAAATAGAACTTTTTGGTTTAACAGAAAATCATTATGTTTGTAGAAAGGAAAACAGAGCATTCCAGCATAAGAACCTTATCCCATCTGTGAAACATGGTGGTGGTAGTGTCATGGTTTGGGTCTAGATACTAGACACTAGATACTGAAAGCAAAGGTTCATATACTTTTACCACTCACTAATATGTAATATTGGATCACTTTCCTCAATAAATAAACGACCATGTATAATATTTTTGGCTCTTTTGTTGAACTGGATTCTATTTATCTACTTTTAGGACTTGTGTGAAGTCCTTATCATATTTATGCAAAAATGTAGAACATTTTAAAGGTTTCACAAACTTTCAAGCACCACGGTATGTGATAACGTTTGAAGACTTGTTAGCATATACATTTCTCTTTTCGCCAGTGCTATTAAAATATTTTTGCAGGAGGTTGGACATAGCCTACTTCAGTGTCTGCATGTACCAAAAAAAATCCATTTGCTTCTGATCAACTGAGAATGATATTTCACCCTGCACATATAAGCCTTGGTTGCTGAGTTTTATTAGTGTGTGGTGAGGACAAAGATGTCACAAGCCAGCTACACCAGCTACATATGTTTTCAGCTGAGTAGGTTCATGAACAGATCTGGAAAGACGCCTGTTTTGTGCCTTACTGGCTTTGGAGTACTGTCAAACGAGAAAATTAACTGTAATGCTATTTCACGGTGCTACACAGTTGGAGATCAGCCCTGATTGCTTTCCCAAAGAGACAAGAAGTAGAGCAATACTGAGGGTCAGTCCGCATGAGCGCTCCCTTATTAGTTCCATTCTCATTTTTTATTCATGGAGACAAATTTAAAGTTGTACAACAAAATCAGTTTGATGGTGATCCCATATTCAAAGAACTTTACAAAAAAGGGAAGGGGGATGAGTTAAGAAGTTCTAAATTGGAGAAGCTGAGGAATACTTTATCTGGTCTTTCACAGCAGTGTTTATGCTGTATTAACAGTTTACTTCCACAACTTCTTTAGACCCAAGCCTGTGTGCAGCACAGAGTAAGTGAATTATATTTTCCTCTGACACATTTAAATGGAGGGAAGTTGAGATGATGTGCAAAAACCGTATCCCTGCTTCTTCTATGAGGTTAAAGGGCTTAAAAACAGTTGTAAGATAGCTATGAATAATTCAGCGATTTCAAGCTCTACTTCGAGCGGTCCCTTTTTTCCATAAAGATTGTCAATTTTACAATGGAGAAGAATAGATGACAAATGGGAAAATTACATTTTTTTACATTACTCCAATACAGCAGTGTGGTATTAGAATGAATAAAACATAACGCACAAACACTGGATTCCAAGATCAAACTCGAAAATATAGGGAAGTCTGAAATATGTCTGTTTGTTATAGAAGTAATGGTGAGCAGATGTAGTGTTATTAGATACGTTTGCATATACTGAAGATAATATGCACATGATTTTCATGATGGTACATATTGTCCAGGTTCCAGTCATATATTTCACAAGTAATTGACAGTGAATGACCTTTTTTAGTTATATAGACTTTCACAGCTCACTTAAGCCTTAAGGACGGTCTTTAGCCTGGTCTCTGGGGATGGACTCCTAAGCAGCTGCTGTTTGTAACTCTGAATGAGGCCGGACAGACTGCAGTTCCGGCTCGCATGGAAAAGTGGATTTTTTTTCTTCTTCTGCAGTTGTGTTCTGGTTTTGCTTGGAATAAAGGACATGGCCATCTACTGATCCGTGACTTGCCTCTGGTGCAGGTGGCTGATGTTCGCTCTCCTCTCTGTCTGCATTAATATAAGGGGCATATAATCCTCTCACCAGCCAATCTGGCTCCATCTGCAGAAAGCCTCGCTTGCCACTAGCGAGGGGTTTTTGGCAGCGTCCGACTCGGTCCAAAACACGGCTTACTCCACCTTATCTCTATGCACATACTTTTGATAGCAGTGTGTTATCTGGTTAGACATGCTTTGTTTGGTCTTGATATCTCCTGGAGCAGCTTCTGTTTGCTGTATGGATTTCTGGCATGTACTTTAAACAAGAGATAATGCTTTGCAGTGCATATGCACCTTAGCCCTCTCTTGAGAGAGGTGACATATATGTTTGCTATTGCTCTGTGTGCATAGGTCCTTGCATGCAAAGCTTGCACAATGCTTAAAGACGTCTAGATTAAACAAAAGCCTGACGAAAGTGGGTTTAGAAAAGTCCTGGTAGTCTTCTTGCATCTGGAATGAATTGCACTTGCAGGCAAACACAGCTCTCATAAGAGGGTGTCATGTGGCCAGCTGAAGGATGTAGGACCCAGGCAGAGAGAGATACTGGTTTCAGCTAGAGAGAGAGAGAGAGAGTGCTTCTCTGTGAGCGCTTGGGCGAACTACGTATGAGATTACCTGGAGCTGGGATTGAACAAGGGATCTCGGGATTATGGTATGCGTGCTCTACCATTGCACCACTGAGTAATGCAAGTGACAATCCGAGCAAGGACACCTTATGGGGTAGCCGGAGAAAATGGCAGGAAGTAGAGCAAAAAGACCAGATACAGAATCTACTCACACTGGGATAACTAAAGTAGCATCCCTGCTTCAAAAATAGGAAACAAAGGAAATAAACTAAGGCTGAGACCCTGCAAGGTCTTCTTACCTTCTTCAAATCACAACTTAAATATGTTCCTTTCAATAACTTTTAAGATCTCTTTATAACTCTTCAAGTCACTTCATTAGTCTTTAGGTCTTTTTAGATCAGTGTCAGTTTTTATGACTTTTTTATTTACAATTCTTTACAACTCTTTAGATCGCTTTACAGCTTTGTAGGTATCTCTGTAACTCTTTAGATCTATTCATCTCTCTAGAGACCAACAGTGCCATACACTTCTTTGCCCCAGAGCACTCTGGGAAGTGTGGTCTTCAGCTGATGTCAAGGCAGCTTGCACTAGACCTCTCTGCCACACTTGCTGGTCATGGGTGTTGATATGCATCAGAAGCTTTGGCTTTTTCAGTTGGAGAACAAGCATGGCGGCCTGTTTGCCAGCAGCTCCCTAGTGGTGGTTTTGGTGGAACTCCATTTGCTACATTATATGAAATATGCATCAGCCAACTTTGCGTTGTTCTTCACCTGGATGCTTCTGCATGGCTTTAAAATTTCCTTAAAGGCACCACCTTCTACATTCCTGTACCACATGGGTTATCTAATGTGATTGGTGTCGAATGTCAAATATTGTTTGTAGAGGCATTTTCACGTGTGCCAAAGCTTTCATGCACCTCAGCTCCTGAAGTAGTTTGGGCTATCAGATTTAAATTTGGCAGACTTTGACCAATTCTGGCTAGTGATTTGCTGTTCAGCATCATGCCTCTTTAGTGCTCTCCAAAAATGTAATGACTTCATTTGTATTTCAATTCTCGGTCTATCAGAATTGAGTGCCACATAGTTTCTTAGCGGTTTCTTAAACCACCCATGAAGGGGCGTCCCATATTTTGTAGTCACCAGTGCTTGTGGGACCTGTCACCTACAGTATAGGCTCATAAATCTAAGGCAGCTGCAACGACGCTGCAAAGCAAGAACAGTGCGCTTTAACCTTAGGATCAGGTTCCACCCTAAAGCAGTGGTTTCTACAGCTTGTATCGGGTACCTCCAGGTAAATGCACTAAAGCTATTTCACAATGCCTGGCTTGAACAGATATCCCGAGGCTGGTTTGGAATGGTGCCTATTAAATGAGGTACCATAGTTACGGACTCTGCAGATTCCCTTATGCCACAATATAATGATTGTAGTGGTAAATAAGTTCCTGATGCAATAGTGTTATATTATCACCCAAGCACAATATGTAGGTAAGGAAACCAGCTGGGAACTCGCTCGTCCCATGTTCATTCATAGCTGTCCAAAAGGAAGAGTTTTGTCACACAAGAGACGTGCGGATATATTTTATTAAAGACACCACCCGGAGAAACTGTCTGAATAGAGACATTTTTAGAAAGTGTTTTGATTGATTTCATGCACAAGCTGTTATATAGCCTGCACTTAGAAATGGTTCGGACAAAATCCATCATTTGTAAGATATGTCCTCACTTATGCCTCATCATGATAAGTACACCCATTCTGGCTGTATTGTGGCAATCGGGCCCTAGTTAAACCTATGCCTAGATCCAGTACTGGATGATCTCAGTATTATGTAGTTATTTAAGATGCAAGAGTATGTATGTACTCATAATATGTAAGCCTTTAATACCTGTTATACGTAATTCCCCAGCCCCAGCAATAAACCTGTCTCTTTAGTTTCCACCAGTGTCTTGAATAGTTTCCACCAACCAATTTAAAAAGTGCCTATTTTTGTCTTATAAGCTTTTTATGGATTTCAGATCTGATGATTTTGCCGGGTATACAAATTGTCTCGTATTTGACGAGTCCCTTCGATGGGTGTCGTGTGCCACGCCAAATAAGATCCATCAATAAGTGTCAGGAGGTGGCACACCTTAGTGATGGCATGAACTGTATTATCAGCCGTTGGTCAGACTCTGAAGTGTGTTAGCGCATTTGGTTTAAAGTCATCACATTTGTGATACAACAACTTGTGCTTGTAGGATCGTTAGGAAGTGCAGTCTGAGAGCTTACCATTCTCCTGGGAATGTTAATGAAGTGTACTTTTAAAACTCATTTAAGCTTTATTATTGGACCTTATAGACAATTGTCATACCTATAAAAGTACATTCACATTCCCAATAAACCTTTTTTATTTTTTCTAAGAGGTTGTAGGAAATGTGTCTTTTGTGGATTATGTAGCCCGTAACAGCGTCGGACTGATATTACCATGACTCATGATAGCTGTTATCCACGTAAAGGAAATTAGTCATCATGAGTATATAAAAGTGAGAGTTCCTGTGGGGGTGCAGGTTGGATTGTTGATCTATCCCACAGTCTAGCCCAGAATTCACTGGCTGCTCTGATGCCAGCCCATCACAGGGCCCTGGAACCACATCACCTGACCTGCATGTTGGAAGCTCAGTACTGGGTCCCCAGGAACTGCTGTTTCCAGCAACTGGCTCTTACATTCGAGTCACAGAAGCCCAAAAGTATTTGCTAAGAACTTGCCTATTTGTAGTTGGAACAGGTTGAATTCTTTTTAGTCACAAAGTGATACACCAATACTGTGTATGCAAAATAATGTAATAGTCACATTACAATGAAATATAATATATTATTATATATAATATTATATATTATTCATACTTATACTATAATATTATTAATAATAATGATAATAATAATAATAATAATAATGATGATGATAATAATAATCCTTAATAATAATAGTAATAATAATAATAATAATAATAATAATAATAATAATAATGATAATAATAATAATAGTAATAATAATCATATTAATAGTAATAGTAATAATAATAATAATAATAATAATAATAATAATAATAATAATAATATAATATTATTAATAATTATTATTATTATGAAGAAGGCAAGGTCTAAATCAAATCAACGACTGCAGGAGCACCTGTTGCAAATTACAAGGATTTTAGTCAAAGATTGTACATTTTTATATACAGTAGTACCTCGGTTCTCAACACATTTTGACTAGAAAAATTTGTCTCAGTTCTCGTCGGTTGTTCGGTACTCAGCGCACTTGCTTAAACAGTCGGACAACGCAACATGTTTCAGCCGAAACTCAATTCTTGATTCGGTACACAGTCATTCAGTGTTTCAGGATCACAACAGTTCTCACATAGAGAAGATTTGCACTGTGTTTATCGTGTTTTTCTTTGCTTTTACAGCTACGGTACCATACTCTTAGTGCAAGTAAGTCGCCATGGGTCCCAGAAATGTTATTTTATAAGAGCCAACTGAAAGCAAAACAGGAACTGAATGCTCCAGAACACAGTGTTTTGCACTTTCAACCCATTACTCACTAAATTACATGAGATTTTTCAACACTTCATTATAAAATAAGTGCTGAAAATGATTTTGGCCATCTGTAGGTTAATGTAAGTGTTTAAACAGTAACTTACTTATCTTTACTGATCATGAGGCTGAATCTCCATGTACAGGCACCACAATGTAACTACAATCATTTAAGGTGGACCGGAAAATGCTTCAGCCTTGTCTCCACTATGATACACCAAACACTCATTAAACTCCCCAGTTCATGTTGTATTTAACTTATAATGGATTTGTAGGAACATTTCCCTTTCGTATATCAGGCCGCACGGGTAACTCCATTACTGCATATAATGCCTTATACAGTGTGGATTTTCTGGGCGTCTGGAACAGATTAATTCAATTAACATTATTCCTTATGGGAAATAATTTGCTCGGCACTCGTCGTTTTCGGTTGTTAACAAACCTTCTGGAACGAATTACCAACAAGAACCAAGGTACCACTGTATTATTTCTGCATCTGTCCTATACAGCATATATACAGTGGGGCAAAAAAGTATTTAGTGACAGCTCTTTGGTCTACGATTTTCTTCCTGGTGTCCTTTGACAGCTCTTTGGTCTTGGCCATGGTTGAGTTTGGAGTCTGACTGTTTGAGGCTGTGGACAGGTGTCTTTTATACAGATAACGAGGTCAAACAGGTGACATTAATACAGGTAACAAGTGGGGGACAGAAGAGCTTCTTAAAGAAGAAGTTACAGGTCTGTGAGAGCCAGAAATCTTGCTTGTTTGGGGGTGACCAAATACTTATTTTCCACCATAATTTACAATTAAATTCTTTAAAAATCCTACAATGTGATTTCCTGGATTTTTTTTTTCTCATTTTCTCTCATATAGTTGAAGTGTACCTATGATGAAAATTACAGACCTCTCTCATCTTTCTAAGTAGGAGAACTTGTACAATCAGTGGCTGACTAAATACTTTTTTGCCCCACTGTAAATCATACTTTACATATAATAAAACCATTGGTGAAAGAACTTTCCAGTGCTGCCAGTACTTTCACGCTCCTGGTTATATTCAACACTGTGAATCAGCACCAATAAAGCACATCTATTTACACACTCTATAAATCGTGTGCTTCATGCAAGTTTTACAAGGGAATTGGTTTTTACTGAAATGTGTAATAACTAGGCTGTGACCTGGCTGGATGCTGTGCTACTCTCTTGTTAGTAGTTTGTGTGTATCTGAGGAGCTCATCTCTGGCCTATTGTTATGCCCGCAGGCCACATCCGAAAAGTTCCCTGAAGATCTTTGTTTATCTCTGACTTTGTTCCCATGACAGCCCCCTTGAATAAATGACACTACAGCTGGTGGAGCATAGCTGCACAGGCTGTAAATTATTGACGGCATAATTCCACAGCAGCATCCTGTTGTTCTGTCAGCACAGATCAAACATAAAACAGTCGAAAGAGCACTGATATCTCAGGTCAGGAGAAACTCGGCGTGTACCTCGACAGCACAAGTGTTTTGAGGAAACAGTTCATTCTAGAGTGCAGAAGTACAGCTCGCTATTTATTCCTTTTTTTTCAGATTTTAATTTCAATCTCATTACCTCCCCCAAACCGAACAGAGCAGTCGCTAAATGCTAAATGAGATTAGTGTTTATGATATTGTCAGGATGAGTCGGTATCATTATCACTTGAATGAAATGAATTGAAATGAGTCTGCAGAGTAGAGACAATCTCAGCAGATAAATCTATCTGCGACCGCTTTAAAGCATAATCCATGATTACAGGGGGAGATTTCTCTCTTGGCTTCTGAATGAATTTGTGAGGTGGTTAGTATCGCTGTCTAGTGCACCCAAAACTGCAAGTCAGCATTCAGCCTGCTAATTGTAAGGATTTACTTCAGTCAATCCACCAATAGTTCTTAAATGAACTGGTAAGCCGTTCTGTGTTTTTGGCAGCAAACAGCTCATATCCTTGCCAAGATTTTTTTTTTTTTTTACTCGTACACACAATACTGACTTCAATCTGTATGCCACTGTGACACAAGAAATTCATTTTTAACAAAGCCTCCAAGATTTCCCTAGGGCTTTTACTGACGTATGGCAATAACGCCTTTTTAATTCACCTGAATCTTTGTCTGTGCGTGGATAAGTGTAACAGGTTACCTTTCTTTGCTTCGCTTTTTTAAATAATTAGAGGATTTTTTAAATATTTTTTTTTACCAGTCACTAAATTCTGCTTGGTAGATTTTGCTTATTACTGCTTGTTATCTCTGGAAAAAATACCCCACGACCAAATACCATCGGCCATAAACACAGACGTTGTGTTCCTCTCTTGCAAAATAACAGCTCATAAAAGTAAACACAGACACATTTCTCAGTATCATTGCTTTTTCATTGCAGCAAATTTAGAGTAGCAGGTATGAGGGTGTACTTTGTCACTTTTATTCCACCTATAACAATGTTACAGGAAGTCATTCAAGGGTTGCCAGTGAAGAGTGAAACAAATGGATCTCTTCAGATTCTGGGTTAAGACATGCAACATGGTTTGTTTCATAAGAAATCAGAAAAAAGCTGTGCATTTGCTTGTGGCTGATTTCTTACTTCCAAAAAATTGACTGTCTGTAGAAAGGTCACCCTTTAAAACCTCTGCAGCTAAGTCCTTAGAGAGGCAGTGAGTGCTCCTCCTCTGAGAGAGAAAATCCTCATAATGCTTTAGGACCTGCCTGTTTAAGGCCACTTGATCCACACCCTCCTCTTGCTTCTAAAATGGGCCAGTGGATCGGAAGCACTGGAGCCTAGTGGGAAAATAAATCACCATTTTGCATGACCGCCAGCACCGTCCATCAATTAAACAATTAGCGCCTCAAGGAAGCGCTCATTTTTCCGTGTTCATTTGAAGTATAGGCACATGCTAAAGGTGTTTTCCAGGTTTACATCAATATTCTAAAGTTTGATGGCATCATGAGTGGATATTACACACATTTACATGACAGGAAATTGTCTGGAACCAGTTGTGCTTATGAAGCCTGTCTGATGAATGGTGCACTATATGTCCAGAATATTATGGACGCCAATTTATTGGTGCCTTACTAGACTTCTACTTATTAATTTATGCTATTTATGCCACACTCACTGCTAACAGCTTAATCATACAAAGCATACAGGCATGATATCCCCACCGACAGACAGACAGCATAATGGGGTGTAGAGAAGCTCAGTGACTCTCGGTGTGACACTTTTATAGGTTTCCATCTCCCCAACAATCAGTTCATCAAATTTCTGCCCAGTCCTCCTAACATAAAGTCCATAAATAAATGGTTTGAAGGAGAAGTTGTCTGGCTTGAAAATACTCTTAAACTTATCTTCAAGGGACACCTTTGAGGTGAATTGGAATGCCAAACATGAGCCAGGCTTATTGTCAAACATCAGGGCTTGGCCTAATGTTTGTTCCAAAATCTAGTGTACAGCTTCTCAGGAGAGTAAAGCCCATTGTAGCAGTGACTTGGGGTCAAAATCCATAGTAATATCCATGTTTTAGGGATATTTTCTGAGTGTTTGCAAACATGGGACTAGACACTTTCAGAGATGCTAAACGTTTTGAGATTGGCCAATGAGTAATAAAAAATGGCTGGTGGTGGTAGTGGTGGTGGTGGTTTTGTGTGTGTGTGTGTGTGTGTGTGTGTGTGTGTGTGTGTTGGGGGGTGTCATTATCTGCTGCACTGAGTAATCACCAAAAACACCCATAGATTTCCACTTCAAGACCATGACCTTGACTTCACTTCTTTTACTGACAAGGACCTCAGGACTTGATCCTGTTATCTGGTCTCACCCAGTTTGAGTTTGGTTTCACATTATCTACCAGGAAGTAACATATCCTGGGCACTGCCATCTTTGGTTGTACTTTGTTGGAGAACTTCACTCAGAATGGAAAATAAATGAAATGAAACATGCCTTTGGCCAACATTATTATATGATTTGATCATTCACTTGAACAACCAAACCCTTCCCGCCTAACTTATCAACAGCAAGTAGAGGTTCACCTCCAGTTTCTGACAAAAAAGACAGTCCATCACTATGGATATTTGGATGTTCTGTCCAATAGTAGCTTAGTGGATAAGGTCCTGGACTATGGACTATAGCCTAGAAGGTCTAGGATTCAAATCCCACCTCTGCCAAGCTACCACTGTTTTGTCCTTGAGCAAGACACTTAACCCACACTTGGATTGTAAGAATGTATCAGTTGTCAGGTGCTCTGGATAAGGGCGTGTGCTAAATGACACAAATGTAAATGTACAACACAATCCAATACAATACGTGTACCATTTGTTCATAATCTATAGTTTAAACAGAGATACTTTCTCTTCATCATCAAGATACCAGGCAGTCAGCCAGTTTGAACTGAGCAGCTACTAAGTGTGACTGCGTAGGAATTGAGAAAGTCCTTGGAGTATATCAGCTCCTTAATGCTGTCAGTGATGAAGAGTGGTAAATATGTCTTGAGATGCAAACAGACACAAAAGACGATTCACCAAGGCAATGCTAGTCTGGTTTTCCTGGCTAACTACTGCCCTGCCCTGAGGATATCGTGACGCTGTGTTGGTCGACGTTCATTGCAAAGATGGCAATGTTGTTCATGGTAGAGGAAATATTGTGTGCACCTTGGCAGTTCTGTTATTACTGGAATGTGACCCAACAACAAGTCAGCAAGTACAGCGACTATCCTGAAAGTTATTAGGAATAAACATGGATAAAATAATAAGAACTGCTCTGGCTTTATGCAAAAGTTTCAATCTCCCAGGTCAAATGTTTTGTTGATAAATATACTATAAATATATAATAATTGTCTACAGTCGAACTGCACTATACGAACTCCCACCATCTGAACCCCTAACCCTCTATAACATCTGGAGAAATGAAAACTGTGAGAAGTAAAGACGTCTCATTCTAAACCCAGTGAGTATGTATCAGTGTACCTTCATGGACATGGGTAGCGTTTCTCCAATTCAGTCTAAAACTGTTTTGTTCAGGAGTGAATTAGAAGGCAAAGCGCTAGAAAGAGATTTTTCTCTAGATAGACATTCTGTTCTTTTAATGTATGTGCACACAAGAAACATTTGTAAGTTGGCGAGTGAGAGAGGAGAAGCCTTTCCCAAAGACTAGTGAGAACACATAAAGCCACATTATTTTGGGGACATCATTGAAAATATGTTGAATAGTTTGCATATACTGTAATTTGGAATTTTGTGAAGCAATAATGAAAATAGTACATGAGTATTAGCTATCCGAATAATTTTCTAGAATAAGGTTCATTTAAATAGCGGGGTTTGAATGTAACATTTTCATGGTGCTCTGGCACCCATCCCCAGAGTACACATGGTGCATGCACTGAAAGGGATGCCAGGTCATTACAGGGCTTAGTAGGGTTTGCTGTTGCAGAGCAAATTCTGATCCCTAACCTGAGCAGAAGTCACCACTGGAACTCAAACCAGGGTTCCTGTGGTGTCGTCTAGTGAATTAGAATACTGCACCACCTGAACCTTTTTCTGCATTTCTGCAGTTTATGAATCATTAACAACTCAGTTTAGATCTGCAAACTTTCAGAAACACAGAGGGAGCATCTAGAAAGATACCCAAGCCTTTGTGCATGCCAAATTATGTTTAGGTATTTTGCAGTGTTTTAATATTTCATGCATTACAATTTCCAGAAATGTCACCAAAAGCATATTATGTGAATGGGGGTGAACATAATTTTGCATAAGTCAGTACAAGAGACAAGACCTACATGTGTCCGATTTTTACTCATGTACTTGACTCTCGTTAACAATATACTTTATGCATTTACATTTACAGCATTTAGCAGACGCCCTTATCCAGAACAGCTTACAATTGATACAGTCTTACAATCCAAGCAATGGTGGGTTAAGGGCCTTGCTCAAGGACCCAACAGTGGCAGCTTGGCAGAGGTAGGATTTGAACCCTGGATCTTCTGGTCCATAGTCCAGTACCTTACTCGCTAGGCTACCACAGTTCAAAAACACACATTACTACATTTACATTGCCAGCATTTAGCAGACGCCCTTATCCAGAGCCACTTACAGTTGATACAGTCTTACAATCCAAGCAATTGTGGGTTAAGGGTTTTGCTCAAGGATCCAACAGTGGCAGCTTATGCAGTGGAACAGTAATGTGTTTCCTTTGCTCTTTGTGCTCAGCACTGCTCATCACACAATGGAAGTTACTAGTCACAGCAGCAATAGACTGGAAGCCCTTTAGTTGCAATATTATATAAAAGTTTGTACACATGCATTTTGGGTGCTTTTTTTGTGTTACATAATAACATAGTTATATTAATATTGGAGAATTTATATAAATTATATTTATTTGAACTAAGGTAATTATTATTATTATTCCCCATCCTTTTATATTTTTTTATATAAAATTCTCTAATTTCACCTTCAAATTAACTGCTAATCCTAGAGTTTTGCATACTTTTGCTCACTAATATGTACAATTGGATCATTTTTCTCAATAAATAAATGACCAAGTGTAATATTTTTGTCTCATTTGTTTAACTGGGTTCTCTTTATCTACTTTTAGGACTTTTGTGAAAATCTGATGCTGTTTTAGATCATACTGTGCAGAAATCTAGAAAACTCTAAAGGGTACACAAACTTTCAAGCACAACTGTACGTGTAACTCCCAACCTGGCTGAAAGTCATCACCAGGACTCGAACACAAGTGGCGTGCTAGCTATTAGACTGCTGCACTGCCGGAGTGGTGAAAAAATGAATAATTCATCATTTTAATATTTCTCGTTTGTTTGTTGTGTCATTTGTTTGTTCAAGGTTTTTGTCAGTGTGTAATAGGCAAAGGAATTCTTGTTTGCATGTGCTTCACAGCTGCATCACAATATTACACGCAAACTTCTATTCTTTCCACAATTGCACAGCTTATAAACTGCACAAAAAGCACATGAGGAATGAGTGCCACAGTATTTAACTTGTTACACAGCTAGTTCTTTGTTTGTTTAGATGGTTTGCTGATTTGTTTGTTTGGATTAAGCCACTTTTGGAGATATTTACAAGGGATCATTCTGAACAGGATAGAAGGGATAGGTTAAGCAAGGTGAGTTTCATACAGGATTCAATCCGACTAAATCCTGTTCTTGCGATCGTGTGTTTAGCAGACACAGCGGCGTGTGACCTTTCACCTTCCGGATGGCTCTCAGGAGAGCTGCAGTGCCACTGGGCCAGTGGAGCAGGAAGTGGGTAACGGTGCCACCTCCACCAGCACTACTCAGTCGCTGCCCCTGGGCTTCCCACAGGACGAGTACTATGAACAGACATCGCCTAACAGCCGCACCGAGGGTGATGGCAACTCTGACCCCGAGTCAAGTGAGTACCTTTATCCTGTCAGACCGCACACACTTAGCAGTCCGGGCCTGGTTCCTGCCTTAATAGTGCAGAGCAATAGTGTTTGATCAGGAGGAGGGTGTTTATTTGCTCAAGTCGTTATGGATTAATGAGGCGCAGCCACTGAGATGCTGTATATTTCAGATAGCCATTAGTTGCAGAAGTCACAGTGCTAGAACGCTGTTTCTCCTCCGCTTAGTTATCTGATGGGCTTTGTAAAACCGGGTGATGTACAGCTACTGGAATCAGTCACTGGAACTGTCAAAAGACACCAGCGCACGCTTTGATTTCCACCACTGCTCCCATGCCATAATCAGGAAGCCAGTGGGCCGACTCTGATCAGCGTAGATCTCTTTATCCTGCTCCAGCCTACGCATCGATGATATGGGTGAATTACCATAGCATTGCTCCGACTGTCAGAGGCGACACAAGCTCTTTTTTTAAACACCAAAGAGAGGAGGAATAAATTCCCAGCAACACCTGCATAAATCCTTTCCCTCCGAGTCGTAAATGAGACAACGACATCTTTGGCCGGGCCGCGAGCGTGTCTTTACTGTCTGCATCGCAGCAGCACTCTGACAGTATCCACGACATCACTGTTAGGATGAATGGATTTTTTGCAGTTCCCCTAGCCTGCCTGTTCCCATACACACGATCACCAATCTAGTCCCCTAGATTAGCTGTGGCCCCGCCAGCACAGGGCAAGAAATCCCAGAGGGGTTTTTTTTTGGGAGGAGGATCTTCCCCTTTGCCTGGGAAAAATAGAGCGTTGTTCCCTATAAAACAGTTGTAAATATAACTGTATAATACAGTGTAAATTGAAATAACTTTTTTTAAGTTTTGAAGGACAGCATTCCCCCTTGGTCCACTGCCCACTGTCACCCGAACCCACACAAATTTGATTTTATCATGGTACGATTGATAAATCTTAAAATACTGCACGTATCGAAGCTGTCCTACATTGGTGGCATAATTGTCCATAGTGGTTTGTAAAAAACACTACAGTAATTAAATATTTCTGAAGAACATCTGGTTTGATTTGGTTATTCACCAAAGTATTTCTTCTGCTTTTATTACTTAACGCTCAACATATGTTCTTGGAAAGCTAATGTAGCAGACTCTGAGATTAGACCAGCAACATTTACATTTACAGCATTTAGCAGGCGCCCTTATCCACGACTTACAATTGATACATTCTTACAATCCAAGCAATTGTGGGTTAAGGGTCTTGCTCAAGGACCCAACAGTGGTAGCTTGGCAGAGGTGGGATTTGAACCCTTGACCTTCTGGTCCAGAGTCCAGTACCTTAACCACTAGACTACCACAGTCTCGTCAACACACACTATTTAATGATTTAATGACTACAGTACAAATTAATATTGAAACCATCTTCATGATGCTTTCTCAATTAAGATTCTGTTAGATGAGATCACTGTACTTGAGAAAAGTATGTCCTTATATTGAGTGCCATCTACAGGTCATTCATGGTATTGCTGAACATACTAAAACCTGTAGCCTATATATGCAGTACATTTAATACAACGGTACTTTTGGTAGCACATTGGGCGTCCCCATTGAGAATTGCCCTTCGTTTATTGTCACCCCAACACGGAAATGAAATTTACTCATTCTGTGCTAATGACCTTTTGAGACGTGTTGCCAAGCTGTTAGTGAATTATCAGGTCTTCATTGTACAACGGAAAATATTGACTTAGAAGCCTTAACACGTTCTGGATTATGTCGCATTTGTGCGAGATGTTCAGCTGTAAATGCTAGGCTAATTACAGAAAAACATTTTTTTCCACATTTATATGTATACATGCGTCTTTGTTGAGGTAATTCACTTACAAATGACGGCAAATAGAATTAAGCAGCATAATAGGAAATGCCACCAGTCAGTCTTGCTCGTAACCATAACCACCCTTTTAATTCCTGATTCATAGATTTTGAGCAAACCAGCCCTTTGTACATGAAATGTGCCATTGATTGTATTGTTAAAGCAATGGGTGAGATCCCACTGTGCGTTTCAGAGCCCGAAAGCCTCCCGACTGACAGCCTCATGAATAAACATGAGCAACCCGGCGCTGCTTGAAAATGAAAAACACATCATGCTCTCTTTTTATCCAAGAAATTATTTGCTCTTGTGCGGCACTTACAGATCGTGGAAGGATTTGCCATGTATTTGAAATAGGATAAGGTAATAAGGAGACTGTGAAACACAGGAACTGACAACCCTGGTTCAGGACACGAGCCGGCTTGACGTTGAAGTTGACCGGCTTGTTCTGCCTCCCCATTTTCTTACCCAAAAGTTCACTGATAAAACCTGACACTGCGGTTGAGAGTTCAAAAGGAGAGATAGATCAGTGCTTTGTTGACAGACCGGGAGACGAGTGCAACGGTGACGTGGCGAGCCTGAGACGGATTAGATATGGTTTTATCAATGAGCAGCAGGCTGCCGGAGCTGTGGCAATCGCTTATCTTGTCGTCTCAATTTGAAAAGAGTGAGAACAAGAGAAAGAGGGTGATAGGGATGGCAGGAGAGAGGGAGAGGGAAAAAAGAGGGAGCAGAGACAGACCAAGAGAACGATGTGGTGGAAGGCCTGACATGTCGGCTACCCACTGAATAACAGCCGGTGCAGACAAGCAGAGGATATGGTCTTCTCATTACAATGAAATCTCCACTCCTTTTCAAAATGGCGTCTTTATTAGGCCAGCCGGCTCTTGAAATAAAGTTCGTATGACTTTTATGTTGCCGTTATTTACAAGAAAGGAGACCGCGGGTTTATGGCTCACTCTTTCGCCTCTCCTCCTCTTTCACCAGACCAGCAGTAGTGCGTTTTGCTTCACACACACACATACATACACGCACAAGCACAGACATGCCATTCAAATGTGCCATGGCCTCTGGCCGATTGGCTAAAAGCCTCAATTTTGCTGTGGCAGAATTAGCATGACTGCTGTTGTCTCTCTGCACTCCCTCCCTTCCACCTCCTCTCTCGTTCCCCAAACAGCGGGTAGAGGGGGAGCTACACGCCACAAACAATTAATACTTTTAATTCCGAACTGTCCCTTCTGGCTGTAGCGAAACCTTTGTAGTTAACATCAAACGCTATAATGCATAAAAACTGCATCTCGCCTATAATAGTCACCATGGTGATGTGTGTATTCCGTAGTCTTCCTCTGTGGAGACTTCTGTCCTTCTGCTCCCATGTCATCTTCCTTCAGCAAACAAACACAGCAAAGTGAAAATGGATTTAACTGAAAAGAAGGCCTGACCAATCTGGGTTTAGGTGCTAAAATGTCTGATAGCTGAAACAGGAACTCAGCATTGTCACTCAGTAGTTTGCATTAAATCCTGGTGGAAAGAAAGCAAAGTAAAGATCAAATGGATCAAATAATGTTTTTCTTTCATCTTGAGTGCTACCAGATACAGTGGGGCAAAAACGTATTTAGTCAGCCACTGATTGTGCAAGTTCTCCTACTTAGAAAGATGAGAGAGGTCTGTAATTTTCATCATAGGTACACCAACTATGAGAGACAAAATTGGAAAAAAAAATCCAGGAAATCACATTGTAGGATTTTTAAAGAATTTAATTGTAAATCATGGTGGAAAATAAGTATTTGGTCACTCACAAAAAGTCAAGATTTTTGGCTCTCACAGACCTGTAACTTCTTCTTTAAGAAGCTCTTCTGTCCTCCACTCATTACCTGTGTTAATGGCACCTGTTTGACTTCGTTATCTGTATAAAAGACACCTGTCCACAGCTTCAAACAGTCAGACTCCAAACTAAAACATGGCCAAGACCAAAGAGCTGTCGAAGGACACCAGGAAGAAAATTGTAGACCTGCACCATGCTGGGAAGAGTGAATGTACAATAGGCAAGCAGGTTGGTGTGAATAAATCAACTGTGGGAGCAATTGTAAGAAAACGGAAGACATACAAGACCATTGATAATCTCCCTCGATCTAGGGCTCCATGCAAGATCTCATCACGTGGGGTCAAAATGATCATGAGAACAGTGAGCGAAAATCCCAGAACTACACGGAGGGACCTGATGAGTGACCTGCAGAGAGCTGGGACCACAGTAACAAAGCTACCATCAGTAACACTATGCCGAGAAGGACTCAGATCCTGCAGTGCCAGGTGTGTCCCACTGCCAGTACATGTCCAGGCCCGTCTGAAGTTTGCCAGAGAGCATATGGATGATCCAGAAGAGGATTGGGAGAATATCATGTGGTCAGAGGAAACCAAAATAGAACTTTTTGGTAAAAACTCAACTCGTCGTGTTTGGAGGAAGAAGAATGCTGAGTTGCATCCCAAGAACACCATACCTACTATGAAGCATGAGGGTGGAAACATCATGTTTTGGGGCTGTTTTTCTGCATAGGGGACAGGACGACTGATCCGTGTTAAGGGAAGAATGAACGGGGCCATGTATCGTGAGATTTTAAGCCAAAACCTTCTTCCATCAGTGAGAGCATTGAAGATGGAATGTGGCTGGATCTTCCAGCATGACAATGATCCCAAACACACCGCTCGGGCAACGAATTAATGGAAAAAGCATTTCAAGGTCCTGGAGTGGCCTAACCAGTCTCCAGACCTCAACCCCATAGAAAATTTGTGGAGGCAGTTGAAAGTCCGTGTTGCCCAGCGATAGCCACAAAACATCACTGCTCTAAAGGAGATCTGGACATGGAGGAATGGGCCAAAATACCAGCTACAGTGTGTGCAAACCTGGTGAAGACTTACAGGAAACGTTTGACCTCTGTTTTTACCAGCAAAGGTCATGTTACAAAGTATTAAGTTGAACTTTTTTTGTTGACCAAATACTTATTTTCCACCATAATTTACAATTAAATTCTTTAAAAATCCTACAATGTGATTTCTTGGATTTTTTTTCTAATTTTGTCTTTTATAATTGAAGTGTACCTATGATGAAAATTACAGACCTCTCTCATATTCCTAAGTAGAAGAACTTGCACAATCAGTGGCTGACTAAATACTTTTTTGCCCCACTGTACTGAAAAATATTTGCAAGTGAATACATCTAAAAATACGTAGATGGCTTTATCTCATAGTGTTTATTACAAGATTGGGTCGGCACGGTGATGCAAGTGGTTAATGAGGTTGCTTCAGAACTCCAGAGATCCCCGGTTCAGTCCTGAACTGACAGTTTACTCCTGGTACTCCAGTTTCTTCCAACATTACAAAGACGTTCATTCTTTCATTCCTTCATGTTCTTAACCGCTTACTACTGGTCAAGGTCAAGGGAAAGCCCAGAACCAAGGCAGGAACAACCCTAGACAGGGCGCCAGTCCATTGTAATGCACACACACTCCATACACACACACTCACACACTAGGGGCCATTCCAAAGACATGCATTCGGTTAGTTGGTTGCTCTAAATTGGCCCAGTATAAATGAATCTGCCTAGTATCGATGTAACCTTGCTCTGGTCATGAATAGCCATTAATGCTGATCCGGCAATAAATGAACAAATAAAAAATAAACAAATATTACAAGATTATTCAACCTGTCTCCATTTATTAGTTACATTCTTTGCCAGTGAGATGAAATAGTTTTACCTAATAAGAGTTTTCAAAATGGGTGGTGTTGTTTAGAGAATAGTTTACACTTATGTACTCTTATGATGTAAAATGATTTCACGGCATTGGCAGATAATAAAGTTTGAATAGTTGATATACCTATTTTTCAAGGTGCTTGGGGAGGTCTAAGATGCTAGCCTGCCATCGGATGATCCCAGGTTGGGTCTTCCGGTGTCACATCCAAAAATGACTGACAATGTCTAAGGGAGAGGAAGCAAGTTAGGGGATCATTCCCTTGCACTGCAACAGTGACCCCTAACAGTTCTGTGGCTGACAGGCACCAGAGATGTTAAAAACATGAAAGAAATCATTCATTCATTCAATGTTTTAACTGCTTAATCCTGATCAGGGTCATTTGAAAGCTGGTGCCTAGCTGGAGGCACAGGGCACAAGGCAGGAACAATCATAGCAAAGGCGGCAATCCATCATAGAAAACACATGCTCATTCACTCATTTAGAAACACCAATTAGCCTAAAATGTCTTTGGACTGTGTTAGTAAACCCACATGGACTCTGGGAGGACATGCAGACTCCACACAAAAAGGACCCAGACCACTCCACCCACGATCATATCAGTACCTTTTCACTGTGTGGCAACAGTGCTTCCCAGCGAGCCATTGTGACGGGCACATGAAAATATTATTGGTAAAAAACAAATAAATAATGTAGACTACAGACAAATATGTTTAGATATGTATTAATTCTGTTTTATTTAGCTTTATTTAAAAACAGGGGGAAAAAATAAGTACATCCCAAGTCCTCTCTAAAGACTATTGACAAATTATAGAATCATTTGCTTTATTTAAGATGTTGTCATTTACTTTTGTATACTTGCCTTTACTCTTGACTCGATTACTATGGATCGTTGGTATTAGTTTGAACTGTTGTGCTAACTATGTTTAGGAGTGAGCTTTCTTAATTACATTTTCATTGACTTTGCATTTTTGACTTTTGATTGAGTTTGCATTTTTACTTTTAATTGCAAATTGGTTGAGTCTTTGGTCCTCTCAAGGTTTCTTTCTGCTAATGTTTAGAGAGATTCTCATTTCTGCTGTCACTCTTGAGTTTTTAGGGTCCTAGAACTGGATCTCTCTAAAGCAGCCTGTGCTGGAACTAGACGTTGCTTGTAATACCGGTAATATAATACCGTACTTGTGTTTCTATGTAAAATCTGTCGGATATGGCAAATAGCTATTGCTCTCACATGCACGAATGAGCAGTTCTGAAATAGTGAATTCAGTGCTGAGATTATTAGACTATAAGCATACTGTAGTGCAACTTATAGTACATGTTGCGTCATTACTCAATATTGCAAGCACCCCTGCAGCCAATCTCAGAATGCAAAGTCTGATACAAAGTCCATTTTCAGATAGGACAAATATGCTTTTTCATGGTTGTGTATTAGACGATGTACTTAAAACTTAAAAGGGCACTTTGTATTTCACAAAGTAAATCACTTCGCAGATTAAAGGACAGGAAATGCTTGCCACAGTAAATCATCATATGGACTCCCATGATGATATTGCTTTTGGTTGGAGGCATTTTGTAATGAGGCAACAATTCAATATTGTATGTGCAAGGATTTGTAGGAAGGGTGTCTTATAATGACTAAAAGCGTGGTGGTACATTCTTATTGGAGTATAGGCTATAGAGTAAGATCTTCAAATGTGGGATAAGCTTAAGCTTACGGTTTATCTGTGTGAAAGCAGCATGCAAGTAAATAAATAAATCCTATGCTTTCCATGATTAATATGGTCAGAGCTGATGTCCGCAGGGTAAGCTTTTTTTTATACATTCTCTAAATGGATTCGTTCATCACTATTAAATGTTGTTTTTATTGTAGTAGCTAGAAGTGAATTATATAATACAAACGTAGGTTGACCTAATGTCCACGCTGCCATACATCCACTCTAGCAATGATTTTTATTGTAAATGGTCCAAGTGATTATTCACTGTTTGCTACTGGCCTTAACCAACTTCCTTTACCATACATAAAGGCTATCCAAAATGTTCCTAATAAAGGTCCCAAATGGCGATCCTCTGGGTTCTAGTGATCTTTGCCATACATTTACACAGGCCGTGATTTGTCTGTGAAATGCCATGTCTATCCATTGCTAGTGCTTCTTCCTTACCCAAGTTCAGATACCATAGCTGTACACTGACTTCTAGTGTTTCATTACCCAAGTTTTTTTTACATTCACACCAGCCATGAGTTTTTTGCAATAAGTGACCTAGAGTCCAGTCCTTTTCCAGGTATGCTGCTGGTTATTACTAGTGGATTGAAAACTGCACAGTTGTGTAATTTGTCTTTCTGTGTGTGTGTGTGTGAGTGTGTGTGTGTGTGTGTGTGCGCACGCGTTATATGTTTATTTTTCAACACTTGATTAATCTGTTTAGGTACTTATATGATCATTTTCTGACAAACACGGGTCACCTCAATTTACATTCCACTATATATAGTATGTAAAAAAAGGAAAAAAAAAAATCAATAAAAAAAATAAGTCTAATTAAAATCAAAATTTATGACTACCACAAATACCACAAATTATGTATAGGTATTATATTTTAAAACATAGCCACTGTACTGAGATCTAGTTTGCCATGCACTCACATTTAGCTGTTTAACCAATTGGTTGTAACATATATTGACACTAGGAACACTTATCTAACACTCCATCCATCCACCCATCCACGCATCCAACCATCCATCCATCCACCCATCCACGCATCCAACCATCCACCCATCCATCTATCTATCTATCTATCTATCTATCTATCTATCTCTCTATCCATCTATCTACCAACAATCCTCTATATATACCATATATGGTCTTTGGATCGAACCCAGATAGAGCGACCTGGGTCCTTCCCATGTGGTCTGCATGTTTTCCATGTGGGTTTACTCTGTGTACTCTGGCTTACCCCCACAGTCCACAGACATGCATTCGGTTAATTGATTACACTAAATTGGCTCGATCTGTGTGTGTATACATGTCTAGTCTCAACAGAACCTTGTCGCTAAAATGGCCATTGATGCTGATAGCGACATTAAATAAATCCAAAAAAATAATCAAGCCGTGAGATTGGTACATTTCAAGGACAATGCATTGCAATGACTAAAGAGTAAAGCTGATGTCTTAGTTGCATGCAAGTATTGAGTTTGATGAAATAGAAGCTAATCTCAGCTGTCAGCTCCCATCCAGATTTGTACATTCCAGCTCTAAAATCTATAACTCACCACCAGCCTTGGCTTGGCACCCAGTCGGTGTGTGTGCGCGGCGGTATCCTGTTTACAGGTGTGTGTTTGGGTGAGTTTCCTCGTCACAGAAAGACATTGATCTCCACCCACAAATCTGTTAGAGACCAGAATATGGCCGTATACTTCCACACTGCTCGTCCACTTTTAAATGAGGGCTCTACTAAGGGGAAGTTTTAATTGGAAAGACAAGCATCATAAAAACATTGACCAGCAGCCTGCAGAGAGGTGACATGGTGAGGAAAAGGCAGCAGGAAATGGAACGATTACTCTCTGTTACACCCTCTCACGTATGCACACACATGTTGGCAGAGAGCTGGTGATTGTTTGTGATTGAAGCAGTTACTGGATGAGTGCTGCTAATAAAGCCGAACCTGTAAGAATGTGCTCGGTGTAAAACATTTTCATTAAATCCGGCCTCGTTTTTTATGCAATTAGTATTAATGAATCTAGTGCTTAATTACACTGTGTAAATCTCTATCATGCACCAAATTTCTCTCTGGAAACATTCTGATACCGAATGATGCCATTTCGTGAATTGAAATCTGTCCAACACGAAGACCATACTAATTAGCGCTGGAGTGCTATAGACATCGAGGGAGCAGTCACTCTTTACAAGGACAGAATTGGCAGTTGTGCTAATGTTGCATTACATTCGCTTGGTCAATTTTACCGGTCATTGTGTTGCCTTATTTCATCATCAGTAGCAACAGGTTTACTCCCAGAAGACCAATCTTTCAGTTTGTTATCACTTCAGTCCCCCAGATGTTCTCGATTAAGGTTTAATAGCCCTAATATGTCTCTCAACAACCTGTAACATAATTTAATTCTTTAATGGTGCCACCTCAAAGCATACAGGCCAATTAAAGGCATTATGGGCCACAGAGTCGTCAAATTATTACAGGTATTTATTTCATTACTGCTTATTAGTTATTTCATAGTAATTTGCACTAGAGCTTGCTTGCTAATAAAATTCCTTTGTACTGCAGGCAAAGCAGAACTTTTCCCCTCTGCTGCACTAGTCCTAAAGGACGTTTCAAAGGTTTTAACCCACATACTCAGTCAGGGTCTTTCTTTTGCTGATGTTCAGCCTTTTTTCCTTGGTCTTTTGATTCTTTAAGGTCCCTTGCTGTGCCAGATGGATTTAAATGGATTCATCTGTATATCCATCTTAGCTGCTGGGGTTTGGGGGAAGCGTTCATGCTTTCGTGGTGATCTGAAGGGGCACCTGTGTTTTGTCTGGATCAAATGCCATTGATAGACATCTAGAGGAGACAGGCTATTGATTTGTAGAGTCGAGTCAAAGCTCTGAAATTTCCTTGGAAAAGACTGGGGAGTGTCATGTAAGACAGCTCGTATAGGGTGCATTAAAGGCCCCTGAGGAATATAGTACATAATGAGCATGATCAAGGAGAGATTGAAAGAAAAGAAGAAAAAGGAGAAGAAAACTGAAAAAAGAGTGAAAGAAAGTATGTGGGTACTGGAGAGAAATAAAGAAAAGGAAAGAAGTAGGTAAGAAAGAAACAATGAGTGGCGGAGATTAGTAGTATAAGAAGAATGAATGAATGATGTGAATATAGTGAACATAATGAGGTGGATGGTGGATAGACAAAGAGAAAGAAAACTGGGGAAAGGAAAGGGAAGCAATAGGTATGCAGGAATGGGGACTGAATGAATGAATGACAAAGAATTAATGAATTAAAGAATGAATGAATGATGTGTACAGTGGAGAATCTTGTGATAATTGAGTAATAGGAAAAGATATAAAGATAGAAGGAGAAAGGTACAAAGAAAAAAGAGGAAAGGGGTGGAAGAAAGGAAGTAAGAGTGACTGAGGATGGAAAGAATGAATGAATGAATGAAAGATAAAGTTGAAGAATGAATGAATCAAAGCTTAAATAAAGAAAATGCTGTGGAAGTGCGGAAAGAAATATTTATGATTATGTACTAGGAAGAAAAAGAGGAAAGGAGGAAGGAAGAAAGGAAGTGAATGAATGAATTAATTAATTGAAAATTCATAAACAGAATAAATGCTGTGGAAATATGAAAAGAACTTGGGATAATTAGGTACTTTGAATAAAGACAGGAAAGGAGGAAGGAATGAAAGATGGAAGGAAGGGAGTAGTAGAATAAATAAATAAAGACTGAAGAAATTACAACTTAAACAGAATAAATGTTAAGGAAGTGCGGAAATAAATAAAAAGGAAGTAGAAAATTAATAAATTAAAGAAAAATGAAATGAAAATTCATAAAGGGAATAAATGCTGTGGAAATGTGGAAAGAACTAGGGATAATTAGATGGAAATTCAAATAACGGATAGAAAGTCAAATAATGAATGAATCAAAACTTAAATAGAGGTACGTGCAGAAATAAATAGTTATACTTATATACTAAGAAGAAAGGAAGTATAAAATTAATGAATGAATAAATGAATGAAAATGGAATGAATGAATGAAAAAATCATACACAGAATAAATGCTGTGGAAAGAACTAGTAATGATTAGATACTGAGAGGAAAGAAGAAAGGAATGAAAGAGGGAAGGAAGGGAGTAGAAAAATAAATAAATAAAGTATGGTTGAAGGAATGATTTGTAAGAGCATGTAGATAGTGGAGAATGAGAATGGAATAAGCAATGCAGAAGGAGTGAATGCCCAAAATACTGAATCAATTATATGGGGAATGGAGATACTGGAGATACCTAAATAGATGGATGGATGGATGGATGGATGGATGAATGGGTGGATACATGGATATATACGACATAAATAGAACAGCATAACACTCATTCTTAATAAAATCATTTAAAATAACTAAATGAAGACTTTAATTGATGTGAGTGCATGCTTCTTTGATGAGAGATGGATGGCTTTTAACTGTACCAGAGTAAACCTTTTAGGATGCTATTTAAAGACAGTTCTGCAGACTAGGAAACCAGGTTGTCATTGTTTTTCATATTTTAGTAAATCCTGTGATTGAGCGGCTTTGAAAGACCTTTACAATTAAACAGGCCCTTGTCAACTTGTTAGCATGTTCAGTAAGTCTCATGTCTGAGTTGAAACAGAATCAATAGCTGCCACATTTGATTGACTCTTTGGACAAAGTACTGTGAACTCCACAGGAGAACTACCAACACCCTGCACACTAGTGCTGCCATACGAGTGCCTATCAAGTCTGTGTGCCTCATTTTTCTGACATGTAGTAAATTTAATGAAAACAAATCTAAATCACCTGCCTGAAATATAGTGGTGCTTGAAAGTTTGTGAACCCTTTAGAATTTTCTATATTTCTGCATAAATATGACCTAAAACATCATCAGATTTTCACACAAGTCGTAAAAGTAGATAAAGAGAACCCAGTTAAACAAATGAGATAAAATTATAATAATTGGTAATTTAATTATTGAGGAAAATGATCCAATATTACATATTAGTGAGTGGCAAAAGTATGTGAGCCTTTGCTTTCAGTATCTGGTGTGACCCCCCTGTGCAGCAATAACTGCAACTAAACGTTTCCTGTAACTGTTGATCAGTCCTGCACACCGGCTTGGAGGAATTTTATCCTATTCCTCCATACAGAACAGCTTCACCACTGGGATGTTGGTGGGTTTCCTCACATTAACTGCTCGGTTCAGGTCCTTCCACAACTTTTCAATTGGATTAAGGTCAGGACTTTGACTTGGCCATTCCAAAACGTTAACTTTATTCTTCTTTAACCATTCTTTGGTAGAATGACTTGTGTGCTTAGAGTCGCATGACCCACCTTCTCCTGAGATTCAGTTCATGGACAGATGTCCTGACATTTTCCTTTAGAATTCTCTGATATAATTCAGAATTCATTGTTCCATCAATGATGGTAAGCCGTCCTGGCCCAGATGCAGCAAAACAGGCCCAAACCATGATACTACCACCACCATGTTTCACAGATGGGATAAGGTTCTTATACTGGAATGCAGTGTTTTCCTTTCTCCAAACATAACACTTTTCTTTTAAACTAAAAAGTTCCATTTTGGTCTCATCCGTCCACAAAAACATTCTTCCAATAGCCTTCTAGTTTGTCCATGTGATTTTTAGCAAACTGAAAATCTGATGATGTTTTAAGTCATATTTATGCAGAAATATAGAAAATTCTAAAGGGTTCCCAAAGTTTCAAGCACCACTGTACCTCCAAATCCTGAAGAGGATGGCCAATAACTCATAAAACGGCCGTCTGACTCATAAAACTAGCAACTGACTTCTGATATTTTCCATGAATATATGGAGTTGGAATTAACCACCCATGTAGCATTTAAATATTTTGATAGTCATTTGTAATGAAAGACAGGTCATATGACAGAAGGAAAAAAAGAGCATTCAGCTTAATCATGCAAAACACACAGCATACATTGTTAAACTGAAGCTACGAGCCATAACATGAGCATCTTCCATGTCTGCAACGTGCCAGAGCAGAAGACTGTCAGAAGCACTTCTGTTTATGAGGTTTCATTAACAAAGCAGCAATTTGATTTACTTTCATTCTAACTGGCATGATTTCAGTGACAGTGTTCATGCATCGCTGCCAAAGGAATATGTACAGCTCATTACAAGAGCATTTAAATGCAGCCGTTTTATCTTGGATAAAGCATACATTTTTCACACGCATGATTTGCTTGAGTGGTGTATAAGCTACATGTTTACCAACCTTTAGAAAACTTTTTTTGAGCTTCCCTTATTTGCAGATGCCTGAGGAGAAGAAGGTATGGTGAGATGCATAGCAATGTGTTGCCAGTCCCTCTTTCTCATTGAAATGCATGGGGTGAACACGAGCAGGCAATACAATACAAAAAAAGTGATAAAAATGATTACGCCTAATATAATTCCAGAGGAATTCTCAAAACTGCTCTGAACTGAAGCGTATCTATAAATATTCATAGCCATACTTTCTCCTGTCTAGTACTGGACAGCAAGAATTTTCCAACCTTCAAGATCTGAAACAGTTCAACTAAACCTGTTCTTATTCTCATATCAACGTCTTGTCTAATAAACAATCACTGTTCAATTTTCTTTATATAAATCTTTGATGAATAGCTCTGTGGCCACAAAAACGGACCTAAATAAAATCTAGGTGTTCTGGCTAAACAACTAAAACTTACAAATCATACATCCGTGCCTTCCAGCTAGGTTATGTATCATGTGCAGGCTGTATCTCAGGGTAGGGAGCTGACTCTGAGATGTATTGACACCCCAAGACACCTGCGCCTCATGCACTTTGGCATTATGTGCTGGAGCCACCCTGCAACCCTAACCCTAACCTTAATCAACTCCTGGCAAACCTCCATCTGTATTTTTAGGAATGCTGCTAGTTAATTGGTGTTTTTAAAGTTAATTGGTGAAAAGAAAGTGAATGAATGAATGATACACTTGCGGTAGAGATGCTCAAAAAGTCTTAGCCCACTATTAGATCTGTTGTTTTAGCAATGGTATGGTGACCATATATGACATCTTGTTGATGACAGAATTTGTCATGCCATAATATTCTTTTCCGCTGATTTGCATTCCAATTTCTGAAAAAGTGGTTTCTTGGCTGCTATCCTTCCAAACATACCATTCCTGTCCAAGCTTCTTCAAACTGTTGAAGGGTCAACTTGACATCTCGATGAAGCTTCAAGATGCTGCTACTGCTGAAGTGTAAGGAGAGGTCACACTACATACAGTGGGGCAAAAAATATTTAGTCAGCCACTGATTGTGCAAGTTCTTCTACTTAGAAAGATGATAGAGGTCTGTAATTTTCATCATAGGTACACTTCAATTATGAGAGACAAAATGAGAAAAAAACAATCCAGGAAATCACATTGTAGGATATTTAAAGAATTTAATTGTAAATCATGGTGGAAAATAAGTATATGGTCACCCACAAACAAGCAAGATTTCTGGCTTCACAGACCTGTAACTTCTTCTTTAAGAAACTCGTCTGTCCTCCACTTGTTATCTGTATTAATGGCACCTGTTTGACCTCGTTATCTGTATAAAAGACACCTGTCCACAGCCTCAGAGTCAGACTCCAAACTCAACCATGGCCAAGACCAAAGAGCTATCGAAGGACACCAGCAGACCTGCACCAGGCTGGGAAGAGTGAATCTACAATAGGCAAGCAGGTTGGTGTGAATAAATCAACTTTGGGAGCAATTGTAAGAAAATGGAAGACATACAAGACCATTGATAATCTCCCTCGATCTGGGGCCCCACGCAAGATCTCATCCCATGGGGTCAAAATGAGCAAAAATCGGTGAGCAAAAATCCCAGAACTACACGGAGGGACCTGATGACCTGCAGAGAGCTGGGACCAAAGTAACAAAGCTACAATTAGTAACACACTATGCCGAGAGGGACTCAGTTCCTGCAGTGACAGACGTGTCCTCCTGCTCAAGCCAGTACATGTCCAGGCCCGTCTGAAGTTTTCCAGAGAGCATATGGATGATCCAGAAGAGGACTGGGAGAATGTCATGTGGTCAGATGAAACCAAAATGGATCTTTTTGGTAAAAAAAAAAATCCATGTTAAGGGAAAAATGAATGTGGCCATGTATCGTGAGATTTTAAGCCAAAACCTCCTTCCATCAGTGAGAGTATTGAAGATGGAACATGGCTGGATCTTCCAGCATAACACTGATCCCAAAGACACTGCTCGGGCAATGAAGGAGTGGCTCCGTAAAAAGCATTTCAAGGTCCTGGAGTGGCCTAGCCAGTCTCCAGACCTGAACCCCATAGAAAATTTGCAGAGAGATTTGAAAGTCCATGTTGCCCCAAAACATCACTGCTCTAGAGGAGATCTGCATGGAGGAATGGGCCAAAATACCAGCTACAGTGTGTGCAAACCTGGTGAAAACTTACAGGAAACGTTTGACCTCTGACATTGCCAACAAAGGCTATGTTATAAAGTATTGAGTTGAACTTTTACTATTGAGCAAATATATATATATATATTATTTTGTCTCTCATAGTTGAAGTGTATCTATGATGAAAATGACAGACCTCTCTCATTTTTAGAGTCATTTAAGTAGGAGAACTTGCACAATCAGTGACTGACTAAATACTGTTTTTGCCCCACTGTACTTGCCACTGCAGTCTATAGAAACTATTTTTTTTTATTCTTGTAATGCTGCATACAAATATAATGCATTTTTGTTGTATTCTAATGAAGAGACTGAGAAATAATTGTCTTTGGTCTTTATATAATTGCTTAAACAATGGTCATCTCTGATGATGCCATATGGTATTTGGTAGGATATACAAGGTATCATCATTGCTTTCATTTACATAGGTAATACTTTATTTATAACCTTTATTTAATATTACCTTTGCATTAATTTTTCATAAGAGCTATATACTGGCAGCAGTGTGTTGTGAAGTTTGGTTCACACAGGCCTTTATGCCCATACTTTTGTTCTCTTTGCCTTTGAACTCCTAAATATCAGACAGAGTGGTGTGTCAGTTCTTGATATAATCGTGTGAATGCATCACAGTGAGAATTAGTTTTGTATGAATAACATCAAGTTAGTCATATAGCCAAGCTTGAGGGCCTTCAATCATACTTATTTGTTTGTCAAAATGTTGGGAATATATGCCTGTATGTTTCCTATGGCTATACCTAGAGTTCCATATCCCAGCGTCATGCTTTGATCAGCTATTTCCTCAGTGTAAGTGACTGTGAAACAGTATTGACCATTATACATCGTGATGGAATGTGCCATGATGTCAATCTCAATATGTCAAGAAAGGATGATAGCTGTCTTGTGCTGTGGCAAACATTATGTCATCATGTCAGTCTTTACAATGACATCCTCAACCCAAGTGTTACCATGGACGCTGGTTTGCGGGTTTTTTTTGTTTCTCTGTAATAGATTCTGCATCAAGATTCAGCCTAAAGATTGTGCTCGAGAATTAGGTCAACCGCTGGTTCCAGAGTAATTGAGTTTAGACAGCTTAAACTATGCCTCAGCTAGATGAGAGTAAAATCGCTTTGCTTTCCAATTGCAGGCAGAAAGCACCCATTTCAGATCTCCTGTCACTTTGGACAGCAGAGGCTTTTTAAAGCAGCGCTACGCAGCAAAGAGCCAGACCATCTGCACTTAACGTGGGTGTTATTACCCGCAAATTATTCCCAGAAAATTTTGTGATCTGACATCAAAGGAAAAAGGCGACAATCCTCCTGCTCTGTTTTCAGCGCCAGTGCATCTAAAAGGTCATTGATCCTCGAGGAATTGTAGCTAATTTATGATCAACATCTGATTGGTGGACAGCTGAAGCATCCAGGAGGAGTGTGCTTTCTCCTCTACAATATGCCATCGTGAACTGATTAAAATGCATGGTCTTGCCGTGCTCCCATTTTTCACATCCAGGCGGTATCAAGGATAAAGATGGGTCTGCTCAGAACGACTTATTGACCAAAATAACTGAGCATCAATATGTCCTCTGAAGGCTGAAAAGACAACATACGGAGGCTGTATTTTTAGTCCAGAGCACCAGACGTGTTCTACTGCCATTTGAGGATCGTTTATTGTTGCTTACGGTGGACAGATACAAATCTAAACATTGTTTTTTTATTTAATTGGGTTATGCCACAGGTGTTGCCAATCTATTAAGGAAAACATCAGGACTATCCCATCTTGGCTAATACGAGAAAAAATTGGATGCGAGTAAATAATCTTTCATTTCAGCTAGCAAGCCTGTTGTATTATTGCTCAGGTTGGCTGCAGAGATTTAATCTCTGCATGTGTGCGTGCATGAGAGAGCCAGATTACTCGGTGGCACCCCGTAGTCCGGTGATCGATGTGCACTCTGATTCGTTGATAAATTGGCATTCTCAGACAAATGGATGAGTTCGGAAAGAGCTTGGGGGCCGACTAACGCAGATGGATGGAGTATGCAGGGAACATGGGAGCTTTGCTGAGTGGAGGAAAAAAGGATTCCAGTTGGGATGCGGTGAGGATGGATTATGCTCGCCGTTGCAGGAAATGTTTGGCCTAACTAAGTATGACAGAGAGCTTTTGAGGGCTTGACACTGAACACAGAGACCTGGCAAGCAGCGCGGGTACAGCCTAGATGAAGCGGGGCATTCATCACATTTGCCATGGTCAACTTGGCCACTGCTGAACATCTGCAAGACCTCCAGGCTGAAGAGGATCAGCCCACCAGTGCGAAATGCCAGCAGCCACCCTGACTGGCCATTTGGTCCCTTTTGCCCTGCTATCTCTACACACCTGCTTGGCTGCATCGATTTTCCCTCGTTCTTGTCGACCAAGTGTCCCTAGGCACTCAGCTGTCTAACATCTGTCTGACTACTGTCTCTGCATTTACACAGTGATGCCTATACGTCATTATTTATACCCCTTATAATAACAAAACGTGTTAATTTGCTTTGCATTAAATTATGGATGCTGACAAACCTTAATATAGTACTTATTATCAGAGCATATATTAAGATACGAAATTGTCTGCACCTGATGTCAAAATACGTACGGTTTAAAGACATATTTATACATAGTGCATAACTACGTATACCTGTAGGAAGCCATGTCACCAAAACTTACTTGCTGAGGACACGAGTACACTCAGTGACTATTTACTGGACTTTTGTAATATTTATTCTTCTATTTATTATGTATACTATGGTCTTCTATTGTATGGTTTTATATCATCCGTGATATTCTTCATAATATTGTTTAGTTTCTATTTCTTATTTAGGCAGTTTAGTGTAATTCTTACATATAGCATCTAGGCCAGTGGTTCCTCAACCCTTACAAGTATCTAGGAAATGTTGCACTCCCCCAGCCCGCTCACACACACATGAAACGATTAAAGTGATTCATTGCAAATCTTTATTGGCAAAAATGAACACAAAATATAGCTTTTTTCCTCTTTTCACTGTGGCATCTTTTCTCTTTTCTTTTCATTTTTGTTCTTTTCTCTTTTTGAGTGAATAAACATATTTTATATATATATATATATATATATATATATATATATATATATATATATATATATATATATATAATTTCATATACATGTTTTTTCCAGTGAGTTGCAAATTGTATTTTGACAAACTCGGAGCACCTCAGAGCAGACAGAGCCTTGTGAGCTCGCTGTGATGTTTGGTGCCCCTCTGGGGGGGCTCGGGCCCCAGTTTGGTAACCATGGATCTAGGCTCCCCTAAGAGGTTGAGTCCCTTTTTGAGTCTTGTTCTTCCCAAAGTTTCTTCCTTATAATATTTACCTTATTTATTTAGCTACCTCATTTTAAACCAGCCGCTAGTTTGCTCAGACAGGGTATTTCTAGTGCCGGTCCCAAGCCCGGATAAATGGTGAGGGTTGCGTCAGGAAGGGCATCCGGTGTAAAACATTTGCCAAATACAGTATGCGAGTTCATAATAGTTTCACCATACCGGATCGGTCGCGGCCCGGGTTAACAACGACCGCCACTGGTACTGGTAGCAAACAGGGCACCAGAGCGAAATTGACTACTGTTTGCCGAAGACGAAGAGGAGGGAAAGCGTGTTGTAGACGACAGAGAGAAATAGGACAGCAAGAACTATGCACTGAGGGTAGCAACCCTAAATGTAGGGACGATGACAGGGAAAGGCAGGGAGCTGGCTGATATGATGCCAGAGGAAGAAGGTTTTGATGTTTTGTGTGTGCAGGGCAAGTGAAGGTAGGCAAGGCTTCGATGCACAATTGGTGCAGGTTTAAAATGTTCTACCATGGTGTGAATAGAAGAGAATGGAGTTGGTGTGGTCCTGAGGAGGACTATGTAAACGAATGTCCGTTGAGGTGAAAAGGGTGCAGATAGGATAATATGTCTGAAGATGGAAATTGATGGTGGGGGGTCATATGGTGTGAATGTTGTTAGTGGCTAATGCACACAATTGGCTGTGAATTAAGATGAGAAAGAGAGATTCTGGGGGAGTTAGATGAAGTGGTGAGAGCATTCCCAGGGAAGATACCTGGTGATTGTTGAAGATTTCAGGTCATGTTGGTGAATGTAAATAAAGTAGATGAGGAATGATGGGCAGGTTTGGTGTTAAGGAATAGGAACCTAAGAAGGACAGATGGTGGTGGAATTTTGCAAGAGGAATGGAAATGGCTGTGGTTACACATATTTCCAAAATAAGGAGGAGCCATATAGGTGATTATAAGAGTGGAGGGAGGAGCACACCCAGGTAACTCATCCTATGTGAAAGAGGTTGCTTAAAAGAGATTGGGTGACTGTATTTCATGGCTGGGAGAGTGTAGCTAGGCAGCATCGGATGGTGGTGTGCAGAATGAACCTCTGGTGGTGAGGAGAGAAGAGAACAAAGGCAGAGCAGAGGAGGCTAAATGGTGGAAGTTGAGAAGAAGTGTTGTGTAGGAGTTCAGAAGATGAGGCTGAGAAAGGCTTTGGGTGATAGGAAGAGCTCCCATACGCGGGGTAGTAGCGCAACAGAATTAGACAGACAGGTTAGAAAGGTACTACTGGGTGTGTCTTCCTTGGACAGGCAAAGATGAAAAGGAACCTGGTGGTGGGGAACGAGAAGTTCAGGAGGTTATTCAGAGAAGAGGTCAGCAAAGAAGAAATGGGACAGGACCAGACTAATGAGAGAGGCAGGATACAAGGCGATGCGGCACTGGGCAAAGAGGAGGTTATCAAAGGCCAATCAGAAGGCCTACGTGAGTTATTGAAAGGTTAGCGACAGTAGGGAAGGAGATAATGAGTTGTACTGCTGGCCTAGACAGAGAGATAGAGCTGGAAGGATGTGGCAGCAGGGTCATGGTGATCAAGGATAGAATGGAACTGTACTTCCATGAGGAGAATGTGAGTGAAAAGGATGGAAGGAGTATTTTGAGAGTTGATGAATGTGAAAATGAAAGAAAGGAAGATTGGATGGGTAGAATTGTGGAACGAAGGATTATCAATGATTAGCAGGATGAAAGTGAGGAAAGCTTTGAGAAGGATGAGAACGTAAAGGCAGTGGGAACCTGATGACATACTTTTGAGTTTTGTAACCTTCTCTTACTATCTGTTGATTTGTTTTTTTCCTCTCTTACTTCAATTTCCCTTCTTTTGCACTTCTCATTCCTTCCCTCTTCCTTTCGTCACCTCTTTTCCTTTTCCCTCTTTTTTCCTCCTCCTTTTTCTGGTTCCCGTCTTTTTTGTCTCTTCCCTTTTATCCCGTTTTCTTCTTTCCCCACAGCCCTTCCTCTTTGGGAGAGAGTTGTGGAAGCTAGGCTCAGACAGGAGGTGACGGTGTGTAGAACAACATATGGTTTCAGCCAGAGAGCACCATGGATGCATTTTTGCTTTGAGACTGAGCTGATGAGAAGTATAGAGATGGTCAGAAAGAGCTACAACTGCACTTGGGATTTTGGAAGAAAGCTTATGAAGGGTGCCAAAGGGAGGGAACTGTGGTGGTGTATGAGGAAGTTCCGAGTGGCTGAAAAAGTACGTTAATTATGCGGAACAATGTATAGAATAGCGTGACAGCGTTAGATGTGCTGTAGGAGTGACAGATAGCTTCCAGGTAGGGTGGGAACTGCCATCAAGGATCGGCCCTAGTCCCTTCTTATTTGCCTCTGGTAGGGACAAGACTAACAGATGAGTCAGACAGGAACCCGTGGACTAATGATGTTTGCAGACACATTGTGATCTGTAGTTTAGAACATGGACATGTTATAAGAGAACTTGGAGAGGTGGAGGTATAATCTGGAAAGGAGAGGAATGAAGTCAACTGTAGTAAGACAAATACATGTGTGTAAATGAAAGGGAGGCCAGGTGGAACAGTCAGGCTTCAGGGATATTGGTCACAAAGGTCCAGGAGTTTCATGTACTTGGGATCACTCCAAGGAAATGGGGGAGTGTGGAAAGGAGTAAAGAAGCGGTTCAGGCAGATGGAGTGGTTGGACGAAAGTGTCAGTGAGTGCTGTGTGACAAAAGGGGTCGCAGCAAAGTGAAAGGAAAATTTATAAGAGAGTATTGAGCCAGCCTTGTTTGTATGCTTAGAGACATGGCAACTGGACAGCGAGAACAGGAAGCAGAGCTGAGGGTGGCAGAACTTAGATGTTGAGTCTCTTTAGATTGTCTAGGGTGGGACAGTATTAGGAATTGAGATCATCAGAGGGACAGTCACAGGTTGGAAAATTGGGAGACAAAATCCGAGAGGGAAGACTGAGAATGGGTTTGGGGACATGTTGCAGAGGAGGATAGTGGATCTATTGGTAGGAGGATTTTGGAGATGGAGCCTGCCCATGCAATATACGGAGAGGAAAGACAAGAGGAGTTACATGGTTGTAGTGAATGAAGATATGCAGGGAGTTGGGGTGAGAGTAGAGGACGTGGAGGACAGGGAGAGGTGGAAACTTTTAACTCGCTGTGGCGACCCCTGATAAAGGGAGAAGCCGAAAGAAGAAGAAGAATTTAGCTACCTCATTTCACTTTGAAGTGTCATAAATGGCTCTGTCATTGGTACATTCATGTCATATCATGTGTCATGTGCATATCTATTTAAGAAGTCTTACCTTCAGAAGTCTCAGTGTCACTTTAGGGAGACGTACCTTGCCACAGTCTTGCTCAGTTGGGACTTTGGACCTAGATAGTTGTAAAGCTGCTTTGAGACAATGCTCTGTTGTAAGAAGTGCTATAAAAATAAATTTGACTTGACTTGACTTTATCTTTTCTACAAGTCTGCCTAGCTTCTACCTTTTTATTGTTGGTGCCCTCATTAATCCTTCTCCTAAAGTCGCTGATTTAGGAGTAGTCTTACTCTGAAGACTCACATCAACTCTGTATTAAAGTAGCATTGTTCACCTTCTAATTCATTGTTCACCTTGTCTCCGTCCATGACTCAACATGACAGATGCTTAACACTCATGTAATATTTGGTGTGAATTTTTACTCTCCAGCTAACAAACCTGAAACCCTACTCTCCAACTAACAAGCAGTTCTTACAGACAAAAGAAAATCTGATTACATTACTCCTCTCTCTTTAAGAGATTC
This sequence comes from Ancistrus triradiatus, assembly GCA_025084515.1. Taxonomy (NCBI): domain Eukaryota; kingdom Metazoa; phylum Chordata; class Actinopteri; order Siluriformes; family Loricariidae; genus Ancistrus; species Ancistrus triradiatus. Next base: position 103,921 of record JAJAGP010000995.1, read on the forward strand.
ACTGATTACTCACATTACATTACATACCTTTAAGGCTCTTCACGACCTTGCTCCCCAATACCTGACCGAGTTACTTCACCGCTATACTCCATACCGGCCTCTCCAGTCAGTTGGAACAGGCCTGTTGTCTGTACCCAGAAATCAATTAGCCACTGTGGGTGGCAGGTCCTTCAGTGTGCTCGTACCATGACTGTGGAACTTACTCCCCCAGAGTCTCTGTGACATCTCATCCTTGCCACCGTTCGAGTCACTTAAAGCATAGAACTCACCTATTCACTCCGTGCTATCCCCCATAAGCCTGTCTATTGTGATATGTTTGCTAATCTCTCCTCATTGTAGTTATTTTTTTGTTGGGTATTAGAAAGAAACTCTGTAAATTACACTGATGACATACATATGGTGGGGCAAAAAAGTATTTAGTCAGCCACTGATTGTGCGAGTTCTCCTACTTAGAAAGATGAGAGAGGTCTGTAATTTTCATCATAAGTACACTTCAACTATGAGAGACAAAATGAGAAAAAAAATCCAGGAAATCACATTGTAGGATTTTTTAAAGAATTTAACTGTACCTCAAGGTGGTGAAAATAAGTATTTGGTCACCCACAAACAAGCAAGATTTCTGGCTCTCACAGACCTGTAACTTCTTCTTTAAGAAGCTCTTCTGTCCTCCACTTGTTACCTGTGTTAATGGCACCTGTTTGACCTCGTTATCTGTATAAAAGACACCTGTCCACAGCATCAAACAGTCAGACTCCAAACTCAACCATGGCCAAGACCAAAGAGCTGTCGAAGGACAACAGGAAGAAAATTGTAGACCTGCAGCAGGCTGGGAAGAGTGAATCTACAATAGGCAAGCAGGTTGGTGTCAATAAATCAACTGTGAGAGCGAGTGTAAGAAAATGGAAGCCATACAAGACCATTGATAATCTCCCTCAGTCTGGGGCTTCACACAAGATCTCATCCCGTGGGGTCAAAATGATCATGAGAACGGTGAGCAGAAATCCCAGAACTACACAGAGGGACCTGATGAATGACCTGCAGAGAGCTGGGACCAAAGTAACAAAGGCTACCATCAGTAACACTACGCCGAGAGGGACTAAGATCCTGCAGTGCCAGGCGTGTCCCCCTGCTTAAGTCAGTACATGTCCATGTGGAAACATCATGCTTTGGAGTTGTTTTTTTTGGGGGGGGTGGGGGGGGGGACAGGTGCTATTAATACAGGTAACAAGTGGATGACAGAAGAGCTTCTTAAAGAAGAAGTTACAGGTCTGTGACTTGCTTGATTGTTGGTGACCAAATACTTATTTTCCACCATGATTTACTTTAAATTCTTTAAAAAAATCCTACAATGTGATTTCCTGTTTTTTTTTTCTTTTTCATTTTGTCTCTCATAGTTGAAGTGTACCTATGATGAAAATTACTTCTCTCATCTGTCTAAGTAGGAGAACTTGCACAATCAGGGGTTGACTAAATATTTTTGGCCTCTCTGTACATGCCTGCATACTTTTTGCACATATGGAGTTAGATGCAGTTTGAAATATTTATACTGCCTCCGTTGTTTAACCATGTTTTGCACTATGTGCACCCATTATCACATTTGAGGCTGCACACATCCAACCAATCAAAACAGAATACACCCAGCAGTCAGAATGCTTTCATTTTCTCATAGTTAGGGTTGGTATCGTTTGCATTTCATCAATCCTGCTTCTGATTCTGATTATTGATTAGTTGATTCCAAGTTTCGATTCCAAAATGGTGAAAAAAATTTTCTAAGTATGTATAAATGTTTAAGTATGTCTTTATTTCTTATATTTCTACTTCAAAAGTAATAATTGTTAAGTTTTTTTTCTTCCCATTTAAAGTGAAAAGCTCAACGTGGCTTAATGTACTAAAGCAGTGATGTAGGAACACCAAATGTCTGTCAGTTACTTCTGGTCATTTTATTTTAAGCATTTACTATAGGTTTAAATGGGAAGAAAAAAGCTTAACGTAAAAATAACTTCTTCCCCGTGGAAGACATGTTCATCATTTCAGCAGCAGAGTGTACTTATGACCAGTAGTAATTGAGAGAAGTTTAGTAGTCTTAGCTCATTGTTTTAGGAAATTAACCCACGTTAAGCTTTGTTCACAAAGCACCCTCCTTTACAACACATCTACTTCCCACACATTTTGCATTTAGCCTTTTGTTTTCTCTCAAACGGAGAAAAACTTTTAAGCGCCTTTGAGCACCCTTTTTACCTGGTTCTTGGAATTTTGGAACCGGGTTTTGATACCTGACCCTACCCGCAGTCACCTGTATGGTAAGCATAGCATAGCATAGCTACCTAAAGTTCAATCAACACCATAATCGCTATTATGCAGTACCAGTGCAATTCATTTTTATTAAGTAAACCAGTAGCTCCATATACAAGAGTGCACGTGGACATGGGAAGCGAAGAGTTGAAGTTCAGCAGTGATTACAACAATATTTAGTTATAATAATAATAATAATAAGAAGAAGAAGAATAATAATAATAATAATAAGAAGAAGAAGAAATAGCAGTTATATAGAGCTTTTCTATCTCCAGACAAACCATATGGATGACAAAACAAAAGGCAGAAACCATGAAAAACAACACAAAGACTTGAGAATGGATTGACATAAGAACCAAGATAGAGTGAGGCTATAGTCTATTTGTAAAAGTAACAGAGTTCCAGTTTCATATAGCAAGTATGAAATAAGCTCATTCACAAACGCTATGGAGATTGGAAGAGGGAGTGGTGAGTGGCCTAGTTGCTGAAGATCTTAGAGTTCACATAGGTACGGTTTGTACAGTTGAAGAAGATCAGACAGGTAGGAAGGAGCAAGATTACTGAGAGCTTTTGATGTGAGCAGAATAACTTTAAGATGAATGCAGAATTTTATAGGAACCAAATGGAGGTTTTTTAGAACTGGTGTGATGTGACTGCATGTGAGTGAGAAGATTCTTCTAGCCATAGTTTGGGGCGGAGTCTGGTTAGGCATCCTGTGAGCTGAGCTCCATCGTTTCAGCATAACCAAAAAATAAAACAGAATAGGGCTGAATCTGAAATTACTCTCAACTTCCTATGTAGTGCACCATATGTAACTTGTAATAAAGAAATTTAAACGTGTTGTAGAGCACTTCATATGAAATCGAAAGTAGTCACTTTGGCTATTTAATGACATGATAAGTAATTATGTGTTTTTAATTTTGATTGGCTGAATTTGACAGCTAAATAGTATTGGAACCTACACTAAACTGGCATTGTACAGGCTATGGAAGTCAAGTTTCATTAATTTAATAGAAAATAAATAAATGATGGAGATTATAAAGGCACCATTATTTATAGGACTGATCTGACATGATTTCCGGCACCTACAATTACTAACATCATCCACTTCACTGTTGTTAATACAGGCTCTGTCACCTAATCATTTCATATGAAACCCTGCTTAGCCAAATAACAGTCTTTGCAGTATTGCCTTGTTTTTATCCCACACTTCCCTGCAGAATGCTTCTAGATAACCTTATTCTTAGATCATCTTGCTTGCAGATGTATGCATAGAATGTATGGTTGAGATTTTTAATAATAATAAAGCTGAAGATTATAAAGGTTGTTCCATAATTTAAAATCTTTTATTTCTTGAAGTAATGGTTGATTCTGACTCGTTTTGAATTATTGGTTTGGTGTATTATTTTGCTGCTTGAGTTTACATGTCAGGATTTTTGATATTAAGCAGAATTCTCTATTCTTTTCCTCTATCCACACAATATTTCCAGTGGAGCTACCAACCCCACATCCACAAAGCGTAACAGAATCACCACCATGCTTTACAGTTGGCAAGTTGTTATTTTCTTAAAGCGTTTTTTTTGTTTTTGTATTCCATACATACTTTGTTGACTAGGGAAATGATTTCAACTTTGAGACATCGGACTACAGCATTTGGTTTTTGAATATCTCTGGCATATCAAAATGCTGGGCTGCAAATTGCAGACATTGGTGGTGATGTGAGGGTTTTGCCTTGTGGACCATTCTACAGGAGCTTCAATCATGGAGCTTTCTTGGTCTTTCTTGTTTTGAACACTTACTCACTCACTCATTTTCCTTACCCAGTTGTATCGGGCCAGAGCTCAACTGGCAGCACAAGGTGCAAGTTGAGATCCAACCCATACACACACACACACATACACCGACACACCACACACACATGGGGATACTTGTGAGGCAGCAGCTGAGCTAACAAATATCTTTTGAATGTGCGAGGAAATCGGAGTACCCAGAGAAAACCCACGCAGACGTGGGGAGAATAGGCAAAACTATGGTCGGGACTTTGTGAGGCCATCCACTGCGCCAAAGTGCCGCCCACAGATTTCCTTAACTTTTCTTTCCTCATGATACTTTGGACAGTGGAAGTAGCAAGCAGGGAACGATGAGGTATATTTATATAGCCTTCCCCCTGCTTTGTGAGAGTCAACTCTCTGCACTTTCAGATCTTCAGCTAGCTGCTTAGAGGAGCCCATGGTTGAGTGTACGCACACTTGAGTGATTTGAAAGGTCACAGAATTTATTAAGCTCCGGAATTGTCTACACCTGACTTGGGTAAAGGCCTAACATGTCAATTACGTTATGAGACCTTATGAAAGGACTAGTGGATCTTCTGGAAACTTGCCTCAACTGCCTCAAATATATGCTAAGTGTGAGGTTTCTTATTATCCTTAATGTTTCATTCAGCAAGTATTGGTATGCAAATATGGGTGTGCCAAGCTGCCATTGTTGGGTCCTTGAGCAAGACTCTTAACCCACAATGGCCTGGATTGTAAGACTTGTTAGTTGTCAGTCGCTCTGGATAAGAGTGTCTGCTACATTTACATTTACAGCATTTAGCAGACGCCCTTATCCAGAGCGACTTACAATTAGTACATTCTTACAATCCAAGCAATTGTGGGTTAAGGGTCTTGCTCAAGGAGCCATCAGTGGCAGCTTGGCAGAGGTGGGATTTGAACCTTGGACCTTCTGGTCCAGAGTCCAGTACCTTAACTGCTAGGCTACCACAGTCCCCACAGTGCTAAATGACATAAATGTAAAAATAAATGTACATTTTGAGTTTGGTCACTGCAGAGGCTGTATTAACTACTTTTTAATTTAACAAAACAAGAGTGGGAACCCAAAGTGGTTTAAGCTGGTTGTGCAGTTGGCTTAATTTGTGGGTCGCCAGAGATGTTATCTTGTGGCATGCTTACAGGTGTTCTGCACCCCAGGATGCTCTCTCTCTCCTTCTTTCTCTCCAGCAGCCCAAGCTGAAAGCGTGACAGCACAGGGGAGGGGGAATATCCATTAGACTCAGTGAGCTATAATAATTGATGAACAGGCCTGCTGTCAGTGTAAGAAATCACTGGTCCATATGGGAGGAAGCATGCAAGTTAACGCTCGCAGACACATGATGAGCCACGCCATATAGACGCATCTTTTGCCGCATAGTTCAGGTATTACACCGCAGCGGTGTAAACATCAGGAGGCTGGGTCGTACTGCCGGATCACTGTTTTGTCCTTCAAATGGCAGATTTGCATTCTAATGATGTGCAGACCTCTCGTGGTGATAGGGATGCCTTGATGTGCTTCATCCCATAGATCTTGCCTCCTCCTCCTCATAGTCGAGTTCCAGTTAATTATGCATTTCTGTGAAGTGACACAGCGTTTCCAGTAGCAACCTAGAGGAGCATCGGTACGACTGGTTGATTGCCGCTGCCCTTGTCTTAGAGAAAGTTTCTCCCTCTGTATTGCCGCAGCTTCTTTAAACACTGCAGTGAGATGGGCTCATAAGTTAATAATGAGAAGACTTGAAGGAAAGTAAATGCAGCCCACAGAGGCTCGATGCAGCGTTATGATGCTACGCTTTTTTAAGAAACATATTTCCTTCTGCCAGTGCAATAAATCAAAGTGTGAGCTCGGTTATTTCGATTAGCCTGTCCCATGGCTAATTATTCTTTTAGGTTTAGGACCAGCCGTTTCATTATGCACGAGGTATTGTGAATTCTTAACTCTCAGCAAATATGTTGTACATGGTGTATCTAATTAGGCATTTTACACTCCATTTCGTCGCAGTAAGAGTAAACACTCCTGAGCGCCGTTACAGGTTTGCATATCCTGATGTGATGGTAATCCGGCACACCTGTTATCTGAAAAGTACAGAGTAGTGAAGCAGAGCCCGAGTGCCTGTCCCCTCAGAATTGCAGATAACACAGTTAATCATTCTCAGTCGCAGCAGGCCCCCTGTTCCCATGTCCCATGTCACTTCACATGCCATGTGGGGCTTAGAGGGAATTTTCTCTGCTCTGCTTTGCTCTTCCGAATGATTATCTCCATTTCCCAACTTAAATGCCTATAGCTTCACCCAGCCCAAAGTCAGGCCCATCTGTTTCACCTTTGAGAGCATCTGTCATGGCTTTCAGGGATGTCCACCTCGCCGGTCAGAGAGCCATGAGGACATCTGTCCCAACAGACAGCAAATCAGGATGCATGGTCCGCTCCCTGTATGCACTCTCCTGAGCATTTGCCACGGTAGATCTAGGCAAATTTCATTCTTCAGTGGCGCTGGTGTTTCTAATTCCTCACTCGCAGCCACTCCGCTCGCAGATAATTTGATAAGGCTCGTCATAACATTGCTGCCAGATCCTGATAAATGTGCCTAGTGCATAATGCAGCCGTAGGAGGCACCGGCATTAAGATAAATTAAGGACTTTGACGATTTCCTTTCCTTTCTTTTTTTACGAAGAAAAAAATTCAACTTTGTATTTCCTTTGCTATGACTCAATGCCGGTGTGCATTTCAGCATGTTAGCGTGGTTTATTACAACTATCAGTCAAATGAATGGCTATCAAAACAATTCATTCTCAGCATCGCCCCATATAGTGTCATTTCATTTTCTTCCTGTTTTCTTGCATGAAATACACGTGAGAAGGGAGGACACCTTGCCGAGTGGAATTTATTATATTTGGTCTGACACGTACCCTCCTACAGTGGCGCATACATTATCATATTTAAACGTCCCCAAATGCTTATCGCCTCTATATCATTCCACGGCTTTAGGATTCTTCGCTGATTTAACAGCACCAGAGCGACATCAGCTTCGTTTCTCCATTCCGGAGATCATTTCCCAGAATATAACTTCTTGTGGAAACTGACCATGCACTGACCTAAGAATTCGCAAAGCCATAGGCATCCTCTTCTCCGTCTGACTTTAATCAGCATCAGATTTCTCCCTTCTGGGAAAATATGCTGTTTGTGCCTGCCACTCTCCGTGAGAGGAGCTGCTTAATCCTCATGAATACATGACTTTGTGTGCATGAATAAATAAAAAGCCGCTTGGTGGGTAATTGAGGTGCCGTGCCACTAACAAACGAGGACACAATTTGTAAATGAGATATTTCCCCATCTAGCCCTAAGACAATTTATATCAAATTAAAGCATTTGAGAAAGTCATGTGAGACTGCTCATGGCAGTAGCTTTTAACAAGTTTCTTTTTTTTCTCCTGGCAGGGCAAACATAGCAAGTCGTCAGTGTTAATCTAGTCTTGTACTTCTGAAAAGTCTACGTAACTCCCTTATACTTTTCACGTAAGGCCGTTTGGTCCTTGTTAGCATGTGTTACCAATCTGTTGGCTCATTTAGCTTCCCACTAATTCATAGAAGAAACAGCAATGCTGTTATGGGAAGCAGTTTTATTTGCTTTATTTATTTCCCTATGTCCATTCTTATGTGACGCTGTTTATTGGACACAACTTCACACGTACTGTTATTTATGATAACCATAATCAATGTAATACCATAATTGAACAGTATGTAATTTTAAGCTGAAAGGATGCCAAGAAGTCCTGTCAGTCCATATTTCATTTTGTTCCTGCGTCTATGCAGTGAAACTCACGACTAATAAGTGAAGGTCAGCAGTCAGTGGCTTACACGGCTCTGTCCTTTATTATAGTCACATGCCACAGAACTTATATAATAGCTATATAAATGTTATATAAACTGTTGAACTCTGTTATCTGAATGTACCTGTTTCTGTTTGGAAAAAGAATTAGAGCTTTTAGACAGCAGGAGCCTTTTCTGCTATTTCTTATGGGAATGTAGACCTTGAACTAACATTTCTGAGTCATTCTACTTACCAAAAAATATAAGTATAATATTGCGGTATCTTGGACTTGTCTGAATGGCCCTCCCACCTGTTATCATTGTAGTTAGTGCCGCTTCATCTCTCAACAGTGTTAATGCTCGTAATGTCACTCAGGCTTTTGCCTAGCAAACAGAACAAAATGTTCTCTACTCTCTTACAGTGCGTTTCTTTAAGCACTTTATTTTCTAATTACCCACTAAATAAAACAGGGGTTCAGGTTACTCAGAGGGAGAAGGTAAGTGGAGGGGCTTAGGTGGAGACAAGATGTCATTTGGAGCTACATTTCACTGCGGAATATGATTTCTAAGATCAAGCTTTCGCATTTTTGTTTGTTATAATGGGACTCAATGGTTTAGAGGGAGGGTTGTGGTGTTAACATACCCTATATGTTACAGCAGAACTTTGGATAATGAGAGTTCAGAGAATAGGGTTATTTCTGTATTTGTTTTTCTTTTGGACAGTTATGCCATGGTGTCCAATTTATGACACTGTCACATAGTGTGTTTACAACGCTAGGCAAGTCAGTGCAACATTGTGCTGTGACAAAAATAAATGTAATTGCTAAGCAGTTAATGAGTCTGAAATATCTGCGTTCTTGCCTGTAAGACATTTAAAGGAAGTGCTTAGTCGAGATAAAGCTAACTACACTCTGTATGCCAGATAACAATTTTAACCTGGAGCAAAAGAGCTTATCTGCTTACACCTGTACTGGGCAGATAGATGTAAGAGTATTGCTGTGGGTCTGTTTAGGGACGGGACCACTGGTGGCAAAATGCACGTATCCAGGATGCAATAAATAAGTCATTTTGGGCTATTGGAGAGCTTGACTATGAGTTTGCTGTGGCTGTTGCATTTAATACAGTTGTGTCTTGTCTAGAAAGAAAGGATAAAGCTACATTTAGAATAAAACATCGTACAATTGAGACTTAGCAACAGACTAGCATTTCTCTTCAATATGCATTGGTAAACTCAGCGATTAATTGGAAAAACGTAGGACTAATAGGTATAAACACCAACATGCTTACATGACTGAATATAAGAATTCGTCTTATATATTTGTCAAATTCCATCAAGAAGTCGTCTCCATGCCTACCAGTCCACCCACACTCTCCCTGTATTGAACTGCACACCATTCTTCAATCTAACCCTCGCAGCTTTGGGTCAAGGCCTTCTCCAGAACAGAACATTGTATGTGAAATCCTGTCTCACCCACTTCCCATTTTCAAAACTAATTTCAAACCTCATCTGTTTTCCCAGGCTTACAATATTTCCAATCTATAGACCTGTTTCACACAAAGCTGCACTACCACGCTTCCTACATTTGTATGTGCTTATTTTCACTTATAATAGGAGCTTTTTGAGGACCTAAATAAATAAAAGTATTAGTATTTTATATTTGAATGGCTATTTATTAAGTGCACATATACGGTGGTGCTTGAAAGTTTGTGAACCCTATAGAATTTTCTATATTTCTGCATAAATATGACCTAAAACATCATCAGATTTTTACACAAGTCCTAAAAGTAGATAAAGAGAACCCAGTTAAACAAATGACACAAACATATTATACTTGGTCATTTATTTATTGAGGAAAATGATCCAATATGACATATTAATGAGTAGCAAATGTATGTGAACCTGGAATGCAGTGTTTTCCTTTCTCCAAACATAACGCTTTTCTTTTAAAGCAAAAAGTTCTATTTTGTTCTCATCCATCCACAAAACATTCTTCCAATAGCCTTCTGGCTCGTCCACGTGATCTTTAGCAAACTGCAGACCAGCAGCAATGTTTTTTTAGAGCGCAGTGACTTTCTCCTTGCTACCCTGCCATGCACACCATTGTTGTTCAGTGTTCTTCTGATGGTGGACTCATGAACATTAACATTAGCCAATGTGATAGAGGCCTTCAGTTGCTTAGAAGTTACCCTGCTGTCCTTTGTGACCTCGCCAACTATTACACGCCTTGCTCTTGGAGTGATCTTTGTTAGTCGACCACTCCTGGGGAGGGTAACAATGGTCTTGAATTTCCTCCATTTGTACACAATCTGTCTGACTGTGGATTGGTGGAGTCCAAACTCTTTAGAGATGGTTTTGTAACCTTTTCCAGCCTGATGAGCATCAACAAATGAGAAATCTTCTCTCTTCTCTACTCAGAAATCTTCTTTGTTTGTGCCATGAAACACTTCCACAAACGTGTTGTGAAGAGCAGACTTTGATAGATCCCTGTTCTTTAAATAAAACAGGGAGCCCACTCACACCTGATTGGCATAGCATTGATTGAAAACACCTGACTCTAATTTCACCTTCACATACTTTTGCCACTCACTAATATGTCATATTGGATCATTTTTCTCAATAAATAAATGAACAAGTATAATATTTTTGTCTCGTTAGTTTAACTGGGTTCTCTTTATCTACTTTTAGGACTTGTGTGACAATCTGATGATGTTTTATGTCCTATTTATGCTGAAATATAGAACATTTTAAATGCTAAGATGCATTTTTAAGCTAAACAATTTGGCAACAGATCTTCTTTATCTTTTACCAGTTCAGGTGTACACAGTGTTTAAAACTCTGACAAATGCAACATTCACTAACAACACACTACCAAGAAAGTGTTTCTCCTGAGCCAGGAACTTTTCTGTTCGGCTTTTGAAAGAAAAGGAAAGAAAGACACTGCACCAGTCATTAAATAAAATTGAAATAAACTCTCCGTATAATTGCCATAGAAGGTAATATTTACTTGCCTTTTTAACAGCAGGCAAATGCTCCAAGAGGAGTTTTGTTTTCTATAAAAAGACACACAGTTCCCTCTGGTGTTTTAGGGAACCAGCTATAGTTAAATGCTTTGACTAGGGCAGACTTTATTTAATGAACACTGACATTGTTCTTCCCCTGACTCAGCCTGACTCTGTGCTGCATGGTTCTCTGTACATTTCACTTTCACAGTAATTGCACTGTTTTGATGATCCATTGATATTCTACTTATAAATTAATAAGAAAGCTTTAAAACAAAACAGAAGTCCATTTGCCTGATAAAGGAGCCAAGAGCTTCCCAAATTAAATTTTCCTCAACACAGACCTCATTCTCTAACTATGCTAATATCTAATCTAATCTAACCTATGGAGACCATGTAGCCTTGCTAAAACAGCAAAGACCAGTATAAGTTATCTGTTCAAGTTCCATGTTCCTTGTTGGTCCAAGTTATTGTATGCTGATTAGTGCTGGTCTTGTGAGGGTTTAGCTGGTGACCTTGATTGGTCTTGCTGATTCTTTATTTTATTTTTATTATTCTTTTTCAGCAGGGACAGCTAGTACTAGAGAAAAGATAGAGAGCTAGATTCATGCATAACATTTTATTAGGGAACTCACTGAAATAAAAAAAATGGCATGTTAGATCCTGGGGTGTATATGATTTAGATCATACTCAAACTGCTCCATTCAATTTTAGGACTCTAGATAAGAATGCCTACTAAATGTTGGAAATGTAATGTGATAAGAAAATGTTAGATTTCAGGTATTATTGTAGGAAGGTTGCTATTTTTCACAGTTAAATGTTAGAGGAAAACCAATGATAATTAATTTTAACTGGCTAGCTGATACGGTTTTATACATACAAGCTACATATCTATTCTGTGTGTGTGTGTGTTGGGTGCATATGCAATTTAGAAAACAAGGCATTACAAAATTCACATTTTTCAATGTTAAACAGACTTTCCTCCAAAAAGCAATATTTCATGTGATTGTACAAATCTGAGCCTGATCTGATTACATCTGATATTCAGGCTATGACAGAAAGTTAATGTCCATGTAAATTAATTTGTTAGCACTTATCTGACCGACTAGCTAGCTTCCAGGCTGTTAGCTGTGAGGTAGGATTACAAAACATGTGATCATTATGGTACATCTTTACATGTTCAGCTGCCATTACATACAGTGCCAAGAATACGATGATATAAATAAATCCCCCTCGCCTTTACCTCTGAGTATTTGAAGTGTGTTTGCTAGAAGCTAGCTTTGCTACTGAAAGTATAATGTGAAATTAAGATTTAATTTCCGAAGTACTCCTCATCTTTACCACCATGAACTAAAGACCTATATATATATATATATATAATATAAGATATATATATATATGTCTTTAGTTTTCATACATACCATACATATATACGGTGTGTGTATATGTATATACACACATATATATATATATATATATATATATATATATATACACACATAGATATATATATATATATATATAATATATATATATATATATATATATATAGATATATATATATATTATATATATATGTGTGTATATAAGTCTTTAGTATATATATATATATATATATATATATATATATATATATATACACACAGTGGGCCAAAAAAGTATTTAGTCAGCCAATGATTATTTATTTTAATATATTTATATTGTATTTATATTGTATTTATTATATTTATATTTAGAGACCATATATATATATATATTTTGTAGGATCTTTAAAGAGCTTATATATATAGATATATATATATATATATATATATATATATATATATATCTATATATATATATATATATATCTATATATATATATATACACGTTTGTCTGTTTATTTCAGGTCTTGGCGCGCTTGCTTAAATTGTGTCAAGCCGCTCGACTCGTGAAAGTTGATTCATGAATCACGATTCACTATTCAGTACACAGTGATTATGTTACACTGGTGAATATAATTCTTCATTTAAAGCACACAAATATTACCAAACCATCACACAATCTGTCACATTCTTCACAGCTAAAGTAGGATGCTGCAACAGTCCAAATTGCAAATTTTCTCTTCATCATTGATAATTTATTATGTAGTGTTGGATAACACATGCCAGCAAACAAGCCAGACATTGTAAAGTCAAAAGAGAAACATGGACTAATATATCAACTGCAAACTCTCAATCTGTGTGCTCTTCACTGCTGTCCAGAATATGGCGCCACAAAATGTGAAATGTATAACTTCTTTTTTAATATAAAGCAAAATGATTTAGTCATTGTGCAAGTCGTGACTTGAAATGCACTTAAAATGTCAGTGCAAGGCCGGCTGCTATCATTGTGTCCTGTGTAAGCTTAAACACAGCAAGCCTCCTTGATTACTCTGCGTGCAGCTGGCCTGGAAAAGAAAAGCACAGCAGGGGAAACAATATGATTCTTGTCGCTTATGTGCTTAAATGACTCACCAGCACAAGTGGACAAACTAATCAAAGCCAGATATAAAAGTTATTGCTCCTCTTCCTGTCACTCTCCACTGTGCTAGACATTTTACAGTGTTCGATATCCTACAAAAGCAAACCCTGAAGAAGGCGACATTGATTTCAGGAGTCCTCGTCTCTAGCTTGTGCCCTTGTGCCTGCTGCTTGACCCACTTATTTTCTCATCTTTCCTGCCTCCCTCATGAGAGTTTTGCTTGCCGACTGCTTTTCCCAGTATAAAACGGCCGCCAAGCAACCCACACTGGCTCTCTCTTGAATGAGTAACGTGATACCAACTCCGTTAGTCAGCATCATAAATCACCAGACAAATTGACACATTTGGCAAAAGAGAGCCCATCGATGATGGTGGATAAACACTGTCAAAGTGGTACATTTACACACGTGAACTATGGCATTCTCACCGAATGCCTCCTCTTATTGGCAATAGCCAAAACCTATACTGTGCATTTTATATGTTCTGAGCATTTTGCTGTAGGGATGTGCCTGTGTGCACATCATGAGTCACTTCTGTTCTCCTTTCTTAGCTTTTTTTTTCATGGCCTAATTTGGATAAAGGGGTAATTAAATATTTTAGAAGCACGGGCATGATTTACACTCAGAAAATTATTCACAGTGGGTTGAGGAGAGCATCAGCACTGGGTCATATCCCAATGATTTTCATTGCTAATTAAAGCAACCACTTTTCTCATAAAGTGCAAATGTTAAGGGTTACTGCTAATGATTAAAAAAATCTTTTAATGTGATTAGGATTTATCAGTATTTAAAAAAGCATTGTTTTTTTTTGGATGAACCCTGTGAAGCTCATTTTCCCTTTTGTGGGATTCGGAGACCTGTGTCTACATTTATGCAGAAACAGTTTTAGTCATATTTAAAAGAAAGGTTTGGGGCACTTTGAAAAATTAAACTCCTATTTGCATGAATTATTTTTTTCTTTCACCTTCTTTGGTCACAAAGCTCAGAATTATACATTCATTCAACCTTTCATTGTCTTATCCACTTGATCCTGGTCAGGCTCGCAGGAATGCCGGTGTCTAGTCAGCGGCACAGGGTGCAAGGCAGGAACAACTTATACACACACTCATAAACACTCACACACTAATAGGCACTTTGGAAAGACCAAATAAGGAAACTCACGCAGTCACGGGGAGGGTCCAGGAGCCCAGGGTCACTAGCAAGCCAAGAATTCTACAATTATGTCTCTTTGGGTTAACTCTGGGTAATCCAATTTCATCCCACAGTCAAACACTCTTTAGGTCAATTGCCATCTATAAAAAGTGTGTGTGTGTGTGTGCATGTTCGTGCATGTGACCGGCACCTTACCCAGAGGTGGTTAATGCCTTGGTTAGGCCCCAGCCACACTGCATCTTGCACGGCATTAAAGGGGAGCCTATATTAATGTTTCAGGTTGCTTGCCCACTGAGAATAAAGGTATAATTTGATTGACATACAACAGCCTTCTTTAGTATGGTAGCAAAAATGTAGACCATTTACACCATTATCCAGAGCACCTTTGAACTGGGCTATTAAGTTGAAGGTTAAGAATCTTGCTCAATATGCCTAAGCCACTTTGGTCCAGAGCCTGAGCCACTGTCTAATGAATAAATAAATAAATGTTTAATAGCCCATTTGGTTTACCTCGTTTTTGGTTTATGCTTTTCATTTGTCTGCTAGATGAGATTCCTGGTTGAAGGCTACTAGCAGTGTTACTATAATTAGAGCACGTTAATTAGATCCAGCATGTATGCCATTAAATGTGCAAGCTACCCACAGAATGAAAGTGTACTCCAGATTACCTACTCCACTATAACAACACTACTGCTCTAATGAATAAGGGACCAGTACCAAAAGTACATTTTGATAAAGTGTGCTTTAATTGATTTATTGTAGCAGTTTGTTGTTTATACATTTTTGCAGAAAATGGTTAATCTGGTATATTTTGCTGCAACACAGTGGATTATTGCTGCCATCTCACAGCAACAGAGACTCCCAGCCTGGATTTCCACATTGCAAAGATACTTTAGATAGGTGTCTTTGTCGTTAGGTAAACTGGTGTCTCAAAATTGTCACAGTGTGAGTGAGAGTGTGTGCATGTGCCCTCTAATGTTTTGTGTGGGGTTGATTCCCACATTGTGCCCTGTGCTGCCGGTTGGGTCCTGGCTCCTCGCATCACTGTAATAAATGGGTATAAAATGAATGAATGCCATGACTATTATACAAATAAACTGCAAAAAACAGAACTTACACTAGCAAGTAGTTAGACTTCTACCTTGGTTGCATCCCAAATCGCATGCTAGAGTATGTACACATTTGTCAGGATATTAAGGAAATGGTTTCTCGTATGATTGGAAATTTGAGGATCTTATCAAATAGCATATTCATGAGTATTGACAGATTATGGGCAAAGGTGGTGAGATGTTTTAGGCTATGTTTAGTACTGTGTAGATAATTTTATTACATGACATATTTTAATGGTTTAAAACAGCAGAGGATTGCCAGCTGCTATTCTGAAGATCCTCTAAAATGCTGCATTCGATTATTCAATAGGATTTAATGCAGGCAGTTCCTGAGATATGTCCTCTTCCTTTCCTTGATTATCGGCACCAAATCGGTTCCTTGCAGGACATTCAGGGAAATATTTGAGACAGAAATTCAAGTGAAAGCCATACTTTCAAGAACGTTTTCCATTTTTAGAGCTGCAGTACCTCTTTGGGTGCCACATCAACTGAAAATGGTGAAGCCAGAGCTACTCAGCAGGCACTTCACAAAACGAATCACCTGCGTTTATGTAAATAATATTTTCAGTTGTAGGGGGAAAGGTGAAAGTAATTTGAGGATGAATTGCATTTCATGTCAAGGAACAGTATGGATACAGAGAATGCTACACATGAAAAGTATTACTCTGTAAATATTTACCAGAAAGCAAGTCTCAAACGGAGGACAAGAGCATCCTAGTAATGGAATATGTATATATATATATATAAGACATATATAAACATTTGCTCGGTACGTGTCATTTTTACATACATATATATATATATATAAATTTGTATATATACATGTAAAATCATTAACACAAAGCTTATTTTATAATAAAGTGTTAATAAAATATCATGTAATTTTCTGAGTAATGGGTTGAAAGTGAAAAGTAAAAGCAAAACAATTACTCTATTGGTGAACTCATGGTGCTAACATAGCTGCTAAGCTAAATGCAGCCTGTATTCTGGAGTATTCAATTCCAGTTTGGCTCACTTTTTAAGTCAAGTCAAGTCAGATTTATTTATATAGCTCTTTTTACCCCAGCCAACCGGAGGAGGGAGAGAGTTACTGTCCTCTGGTGTGGCCCGGGTGTGGTGGGGCTGGAGCTAGACCACAGGATTGTTAGTAGACCACAGTGTCTATTAACAATCACTGATGCCATGTGTAGCATGAGACCCCGACAGCATTAGCTATAGCAGCATAGCTAGAAAGAGGAGAACTGGTAGGTAACACAGCCAAGAGGGATCACATGAGACATTGGCAACCCCACGGGAGGCAGAAGACAGCAACCCAAAGTCTCTGATCACCATAAGACTCTTTGAGTATGAACCCCCAGCTCTGCCCTTAGTCTAAGGCAAGGATGCACTAGTCAGGATCACGAGGACCGAAGCCCAGTTCAGCCAGACCGCCCACTCGACACTCCCGGCTAGCGGACAAGGCAGGCAGGCCAGACATGACTCCAGACTCCGGCCCCAGTGACCCAAGCCATGCATCCTGGTCTAAATCTAGTCAAAAGCCTGTGCAAATAGGTATGTCTTTAGCCTAGACTTAAAACTTTGTAAAGTGTCTGAGTCTCGAACTAAAGTGGGAAGTTTATTCCATAGTTGGGGCCCATACAGTATATGAGAAAGCCTTTCCCCCTGCTGTGACTTTTTTAATTCTAGGAACTAAAAGAAGTTTTGCACTCTGCAAATGAAGTAGTGGTGCTGGATTGTAAGACTCTGAGAGTTCACTCAGATAATGTGGGCTTTATATGTAATAAGGAGTATTTTGTAATAAATGCGGAATTTAACTGGTATCCAGTGTAGTGATGGTCAAGAGGAGTGATATGATCAAATTTCCTAGTTCAAGTTCGAACCCATGGGGACTGAATGAAAAAATAAAGAAAAACACGATAAACACAGCAGACATCTTCTCTGAGCAAGGCTATTTTGAACCTGAATCACTGTGTACTGAATTGTGAATCGTGATTCATACAAGTTTAAGCAAGTGTGAGTTAGAAGGTGGCCGAAAACAGAGGTACCAATATCTATCTATATATATGATCCTGCATTTAGAGAACATGACAACATTTGACCACGTTAGTCAAACTGTGGGGCAGTGCTCTTCCTTAAATAAAGGTGGGATTTTGATGCTTAGTGTTTTCTAATAATACATTTCAACCTCTGAAATATGGTATAACCCTGCTAACCTGATTTCAAGCTATAAAATATGTGGTAGTTCAACCCTGACCTGCTGTCTGATCTGAACTACTAACCCACTATATGAAATACCATTAGCCTTAGCAGTGTTTCTGGTCTGATTAGATCCAACTGGCCGGTTTATGAGGTACATGTCCCTGCTCTTGATACATCCCTTCCTCATGGAGGTACCAGTGAAGATGTCAGATAGATGCGACGAGCGGTGTGTGGTCCAGAGAGTTGTCGTTATGGGAATGTTTTGATGCTAGCCCCGAATTTTTTTTTCCATCACAGGTTTATTTACACAGTGCGCTTTAGCACTGCTGTCACTATAAGTTACACTGCAGTATCCATCAGGCCCCTCCCCTTAAACCCCCTCCTTAGTAATGCTGGGTTCGACTTACCTCAGGAATTGGGAAGTCGGAACTCGACATTGCATCATTAGCCACCCTGGGGTGTTTGCACTACAAAGTGGAAAAACATGGCTGCTCCCACAAAAAAACATGGTTTGTTTTGCACTGTCCGAGCATAAAATGGTATCTAGTCCACATGTTTCAGACAGCCAGCTGATTTGTATGTATGCTGTTTAATCTGAAGCAAATACTTCAGAAATCGTATTTAAAAGTAGAGAAATTGTGCTTTATTACTGCTGATGGTGTGAGCACCCGCGTTAACATCAAGCAGGCTGAATCACGAAGGCAGAAGACGACCTGATCCAACTAGGCAACTAATTAAACAGCTCTTCCTGAGTTGAATTGCATGCGTTAGAGTAGAAAAACACTTAACTGTGTAGGGCACTGCTCTGCACATTTCATGTTTTCCTGCTGTAGCACACCTGATTCAACTCTTATCTCATCAGCAAGTGCCATTCCTGAGCTGAAGTGGCTGTGTTAGAGCAGAAAAACACAAAAATAAAGTAGATGCCTCCATGTCCTGGATTGAGAACAATGCAATTTAGCCTACTTTATTAAACCAGAGCAAGAGGATGAGGCAGATAAAAGAAATAGGAAAGGGAGAGAAAATATAACCAAGAGATACAACGACAGGGAACTTGTGTTGAGGATACGCAGCAACAGGGTAACAACAGAGAAGAAGTGAGGGGAGGACATGACAGGGAAAACAAAAGGTCAGAGACAGGTGAAGTACTTCCTTTTGATTAACGTTGAACCATACAGTACTGCATGAAATTCTGTGTATGAGAAGGGTTTATTTGCAGTGTATAACAAATGTTATCTTTTTTTAAAATGTTTGCTATCAGAGGTTGAGGAGGAAAGGGGAGCAAAATAAAGGAGGAGGAGATAAATATTTCAGGTAGGATGATGGAGAGAGAGGGAGAGAGTGAAGTACACACTTAAAAAAAAAGTCTGTGGAAAAAGTAGTTGAGCAGTGTGTGGATGTGAATGGGTGCATTTTTGTCTTTTGCCTGATCCTTCAGCAGTATACTGAAAATGGGCCCTAAAATAAAACTTATTATTAGATATGAGCATAAAGGTAAGTATGGAACATTAAGACTTTAAAAGCAGCTTCACATTTCTTATGTCATTTCAAGGTTATGTTCCTGCTGTGAAATTTTTGCTCCACAAAGGTCTAGTTTTAGTTTTAGTCTCAAATTGTCTGAAAACCATGTGTTGAGGTGATGAAAATAAATAAATAAATAAAGTCGCCTTTACAAAAAATTCACCCCCCTTCAAAAGCAGTCTGGGCAAGTCCCCAATGCCTTTTGATCTTAGCAGTGCCCCTGGCAGTCCTCCATATGTGCTTGTTTTCACCATAGAAGTCCACCACCTGCCAGACAAAATGAAGTGGTCGTTGGCCACGCGATGTATGGAGGCACTCGCAAGCCTGCGGCCTTCCTCCTTGTGTGGAGAGTTCAGCACTCTGTGGGGAATGTTGACAAGAGAATTGGGCATTACAAGACTGGGGAGGTAGTTTGGGCAAAAAAGTGGGGTTCGAGAATACTGAAACCATGTGAGAACTTTCCCTTGGGAAAGACTTAAAGAAGTCTCTCACTAGCTGAATGCTCTCTTTCTGAATCGTTTTCATAAGGTGCATATGTATAATGGGACTTCACTGTATTTAATAATATGTAATATTATTGATTATTATTATATTGTATGATTTTTCGACTATAGGACGGGAGTCAGAAAATACACATATATACACATTCTGTAACCGAAACTTAAACTGTACACTAAAGTTTGAATTTTGGGAAATGTAGCGAGGAAAAGCTGTGGTTGTGACGATAAATTCCGTAAAATATTGAAAAAAGAACTTTATTATAAAATGTTTTGTGTTCATGATGTTGCCCAACTCTAGCTTAATGTAAGTGTTGTAAGCACTTTTAAGGAAGGCTACACAATGATATAACTGTGGACTGTGGTAGCCTAGTGGGTAAGGTACTGGACTCTGGACCAGAAGGTCCAGGGTTCAAATCCCACCTCAGCCAATCTGCCACTGTTGGCTCCTTGAGCAAGACCCTTAACCCACAACTGCTTGGATTGTAAGATTGTATCAATTGTAAGTCGCTCTGGATAAGGGCGTCTGCTAAATGCTGTAAATGTAAATGTAAATATAAACAGCATACATTCAACTCCTTAGTTCACGATACATTCCACTTACGATGGGTTTGTTGGATGTATCCCCATCATAAAATGGGCACTATCTGTAATATGAATATCGATGTGAAAAAATCTATTTAAATCAACTCTCAATGGAATGGTTTAGACTTTTTGTAGGGTTTGTGCCATGCATTTGTTGTGTTTTATGTCCTTACACAAAGTGTCCTGTAAATCCAGCATTACAGGGATGAGGAAAAATATTCCTCAGTAATGTACTGGTGCAAATGTTAAAGAATAGCAGTTGCTATATGAGTTGATCTCATTAAGGGGCCACTGCAAGGTTCACCATGCATGGATCCTATCGACTGAAATTTTGCAACAAGTCTGCAAATGCAGCTTTATTACTGGTTTGCAGTCCAGATGCAATCTGTTAAATCTGCCTTTGGCTTCTGTTTGGATTTCCTGTGAGAGTACAGTTACTTCGATTTGTTCTGCCTTGTTCGGATGCTTCTGCAAAAATATGAACATTTACATTAACCCAGTGATGCTGGGCTTGTGGAACAACCAAATGTTGGTATTGTTGTGGAAAAAAATCTGTTGAGCCTAGTTAACAGTGAAGGATATTGATTTCCTGCCTACAATAAGGCATGGCTTATAGTCATTTGGATATCACAATAAATATATGAATAAATGAAAACAAAGTCTGAATGAAACCATTTAAAACCTACTGAGTGAAATCATTCATTAATTTTCATATCTGCTTAATCCTGATCATGGTCGCAGGAAAGCTGGTGCCCTCTAGGCAGCGCACCGACACCTAGAAAGTGTGCCAATCCATCATAGGGCACATACACTCACTGCACTGTCTTTGACATCTGGAAGGAAACCCGAGTACCCGGAGTAAACCCACACAGACAGAGGGTGAGAGTTCCAAAGTTGGGATCGAACCAGGGATGCTGAAGTTGTGAGGCGACCGTGCTAACTGCCGCACCACCGTGCCATCCCTAGTGAAATCAGTTAAGACAAACATCAGTCTGGAACAGCTGCCTCTATTGCATACCAGATTTAAAGTGAAGACTCTTGCAATCTTTTCATTACAGTAGGATTTGTATCCAGTGTGATCACTGTCTCTTCCAGTTAATTGTTTTAAGAAGAAATGCACTTGCTGCTGAGCTCATTGGTATGAAATTGGTGCAGCTCTGAGGGGGAAAAATAGCATGAGACAGGCTGACGCAACTCCCCTCGAAATCCATACTCAATCCATTTTCTGGAGCCTGCATCTGTCAAGCTTAGAAAGTGTGGAGACAAAACTTCTTACATACATTTTGCCTTTGACTTTGAACATGCAATAAGAAACAGAAAAAGAAGATAAAGGGTCTATTTTTTAAACCAAGGTCACACCAGTTATACCGACGCCACATGTTCTCTAAAATGTTGATCACAGACATAGCAAAGTGCATGCAGAACAACATGACCATTTTGTTAGAATTGCCCAGTAGTATAATATGTCTTAGATCTCAGTGCATCTCAGACCTTATTGAACCTAACAGGTGTGAGACCTTCATCAAAGTTCATCAAACAGTAAATTCATTTAGGATATTTCAGTAAACTAGGTACGTCTTTACTTCTTTCCTTCATCCTCTTGTAGTAAGCGATTAAATATCCCCTCTGTTGCCTTTGCACAAGTGTTCCATCCTGTTTGTGCTCAAATTTGGCCAGGTCCATTCATATCCTTTTATGAAGTCATTTGAAATCACCTGTTATCACCAAGATCACAAGGTTCCTGTCAAGGTTCCTGATGGAACTCACCCCTCATAACCCCCCCTCCTCCCCAAAACTATGTCTATGGTCAGATCTATCTCCAAATCCTTAAAAATCCCATTCATATTTTATTTCCAGTCAGATTCGAACAGAACACTTTAGATGTTACAAATTTGAAGAAGTTGCCTAAAAGTTAATTTAACCAGTTGTCATTAATTTTGTATATTTATTTATATCGTCTGGACAAAGGCATGAAATATTATGCCAGTCAGACAGAAATCAAAAATATAAAGGCTATATATACTAATTTAGATCAAGTTTTGCTTAAAAGGAATGATTTTTAACTATTCCTAGTCATATATGTTGCTGGGTGAAACATACTGATGTGAAACCTTGAATACAGCTACAAAAATAAGAGAAATCTTTGCAGATGAAAGTGATTCAGACATAGATATAATTTAATAAATAATGAGATTCTTTGTAAAGTCAGGTCACAATCTGTTCTGCAGAATGATTTATGTAGCAGGATGGCAGTGGGTCTAAGATGCTAGAGGTCCAAGGGTGCATTCAGACTTATAGTTTGGTTCACTAGTTCTGGACCAAAGCAGAAAATGATACATTGTCACATTTCATCCTGGTTCACTTAGCGTTCGTACCGGCATTCTTAACATTGAGCCAAGATAGGTAAATAAATGTCATATGAATAAATTCACATCTGGACTGGACAGCTTTTAAGATGTTTTGTGACCAAACTTGCCAAAATTTCATAGCTTTCGCCACAATGCTGTGTGCTGGGCTAAAAGTGCTCATATGATTTCTGCCTTACAAAGAGCTTCGGCAGTTTACTTACTCCATTTTTTTACACAAAACAATACGTTTCAAGGAAACATGCTTCAACGACACTCTTATATCAATGTGTGATGGGCAACTTACCTCATATTTACATTTACAGCATTTAGCAGACGCCCTTATCCAGAGCAACTTACATTTGATGCAATCTTACAATCCAAGCAATTGTTGGTTAAGGGCCTTGCTCAAGGACTTGGCAGACATGGGATTTGAACCCTGAATCTTTTGGTCCATAGTCCAGTACCTTAACCACTAGGCTACCACGAGTCATATGGCGAGAAGATCCAGGTATGCTTGAGTATTCTGTCCTTTGGAATGAAAGAATCATGTAGTTATTTAACCTAACCAGAACTGAGTTTTGGGCTGAGGCATTTGAGGCATCAACGTCTATTCGCAACAGCAGCAAGGTTTTGTCAATATTAGTAAATCACATTCACACCAGGCCAATTCAGAGTGACCAGTTCACCTAGCATGTCTTTGGAATGTGAAAGTGTGGGAGTAAACCCACACGGACACAGGGAGGACATGCAAACTCCACACAGGAAGCCATGGCCGGGATCGAGCCAGTGACCTCTGGAGCTAAACGCCTGCACCACCGTGCCACCCAACATAATCAGAAGTACATTTGTTTGATAATTGTTATATCAAGTGAAATATATTATGTTAAATTGTGTTTTAGTGGTCGCTTCTTGTAACGTCACCTCCATGTTTGGTTTGTTTTCGTATCTTTGGTCCGTGCTGTGTCCAGACAGTCATCAAAAGACACCAGAGTACATTTGGAAGTAGACAGAGACCTAGCAATTCAGGATATGAGGGTATGTCAATGGTGCACACCTAGGTTCTGATGGCAGTGTTCACACATCCGCACTAACAGAGCAATTGCACCAGAGTTTGCTTTAATCAAACCAAACCTGCCAAATGTGAATACATCCTGAGAGTCTTGGCAGTGCTTTCTGGTCAGGTCAGGCATCACACATGACCATGCTGAGGGAGAGGAGGCCGGGTAGAGGAATCATCCACCCGCACTCCAACAGCAACCCAGCCAGACTATCCAGTGCAAAAATTACTTTCATAGTCTTGCTTTTCAAAGTACTGGTACTGGTACTTAAAAATGCTATTGATCACTCATATAGTGCAACCCAGCTTTGCTTTGTATGATACTTTATTTATATAGGAGAAACGTTTTGTTTGGATGATTTGTTTTTACTGTGACTTAATCATTCAGACAACCTTTAAACAGCTAAGATTAGTATGCAGAAAAATATATCACACGTTGCCGTCGGAATCCAGTTCATAGGTTCACGTTCTCATAAAGGCTGAACACATATTATCTTAATTTATTAACAAACAAAGTGAACGCCATGTGGCATTTACCGCTGAGAGGCAAGAAAGCTTTACTGCTTCCTAAGATGCTCAGCTTCTTGCTGGAGAATATAAATAAATAAATGGGTGACATTTTGAAATTCCTTGATCACCGTGTGATATCTGTCCGAGCGAGATTTGTAGATCTCCTCGTGTGGCCGTCAGCATGCACAGACTCTGCTATTTCCGAAAGAATCTGCAGCAAATTGTCCTTTAATCCCGAGAGTGTCCGTCGCTGCGCATCACACATATATCCTGCCAAATGCTAATGACCTGCTCATAGGCGAAGCGGATAAAATGAATAGTAAATCCAACAGTAAAAGAGCCATACAGTAGGCTGTCACTTTATATCGTCGCCATACCTCATTGTGATGCTGATTACATCAATCACATTGATTAGGCTGAGGTCATAAGGATAGCCATTGTGGCCATTGCATATCAAGTGGCACTGTTTGCTGGTCATTTTTGAGAATTACTGGAGCCAAACAGTCTGAGCTGAGGTCTCGTGGGATGCCAAAGCTGGAAGGCAGTTGTCTTGAGTTAACATATTCCATTGGGAGTGACTTTAATATACCTGCGAGGAGCTTGTCTGGGGCTTGCCATGCCCTCTGCGAACAACGCAGGTGATGAATCAGCCTTTATGAGACTTCACGATGCCACTGAGACCAATCTAGGGGAACAGCCGTTAAAATAACACATCACATGACTGGGCCCCTTTAACAAGCATGGAGTTCAGTCTGGGGTTGTGCTAAAGTAAGAACTCAGGTGCACATTTGGATCTTACATTCTCCAGAAGCAGTTCATCCATTCCAGCATGTTCTCCGGCAAAGTTTTGCTTCTCTTTTATCTGTTTGCACTAATGACTGAATGATAATTATGGGTAGCAAAAACATCTCGATCTCAAACCTTCGGTATTCTCACCTTTTAATGATTTGAAATGGAATTAAGATTCGCCTTCACATATAGACTCAGTTTTAACAAATACACACTACAGTACTCCATCGTTGCCCTATTGGCATCATCTGATGAGCTAATCTCTTTGAAGTCAGACTCCTTTTTATCAGTAAAGCACCCATGCTGTGTAGCAGTTCAAAAAAGACAGAATCATTCCAAACTTACAACATTAGAAAGTTTAGCAGGTTTCTGAATTCAGTTCATTAACTGAATAGGCCGAATAGACTGTGCAACTTATAGCCCATACACTGCAGAGGAACGTAATTTAAAATCTGACTATTTGTATTATTTTCTACTGCTTTTTTCACTGTAAACTAATAATTATTAAAGACTTCTTTAACTGCTAATTTTGCTGATCATAAGAAACGGAAGCTTGGCGTGACTCTGGCAAAAACTAGTTCTTTATGCATGCAGCACACACATGCACACGTCTTGTAACCGGGCTACTTTGCCACAATTTACTCCAGGTTACATCAGAGACATTTTTGCCAATTTTCCTGATAGACTTTAAAAGCCCATCATGGAAATTGCTGGGCTGTTGTGCTGTGACCTTAGCTGCTACACACCGCCGCCAAGATGTGCCCGTTACTCTGCTTATGCGCGAGCTGATCCTAGGCTTCAGTAAAGTTCTCCCCCACGCTTACACTTTGCAGAGGGCATTCCAGAGATGCACTGACATGATTGATTGGAGTATAACTTGCCAAATGTTTGGCTTTGATAGCTATGATGTCAGTGATATATTACTGCATTATGTGATTGCATCACGCAGCTGAACAAAAGTGGCGTACAGCCCTCCAGGAGCTGCTGCGCATTAACAAATAATGTATTACTAGATTATTTTTGACACCGTGCTGTCAGAGCTATTGGCAGTAAGGAGTATACTGTAATTAAAGCTGGTTTGCTTATGAACTTGCATTGTTTATGAATCTATTAGGAATTAGAGATGCATTCTGATTGAGTTTAAATGCTGTGTGTTTCCTTCACTATTTATACATGGCAAGGCTTATTGAATGCACACACTACGTACACTATAATCCATTTACCGTATTTTTCGGACCATAAGGCGCACTTAAAATCCTTTAACTTTCTCAAAGATCGACAGTGCGCCTTAAAATGCGGTGCGTCTAATGTATGAATTCATTCTGGTTGAGCTTTCTGACCTAGAACCAATTGTAGATGGTACACGGCGCTCATAAATCTGTCAAAATGTTTTAGCGCGGCCTTGGTAAGTTACGAAGCTTAGGGCAACCGTAGTGCGCAGGCATCGCGGAGTAATACGGTATGTGCTTCAGCATTAGGGTACGTGCATTCATTCATTCATTTTCGAAGCGGATTTCAAACTCAGCGCTATCAGTCACGCAGTACAACATGGACATAGAGCAGCTGCGAGAGAATTCAACATTAACGAATCAATGGTACGGAAGTGGAGGAAGCAAGAAGACGCCCTGCGCCAGGTAAAGGAGACCAAACTGAGCTTCCGACGGAACTTAAGAGTTTTGTTTCATTTCATGCGTCTTATAACCCGGTGCGCTTTATGGTCCGAAAAATACGGTAAGCATCGAGAGACAGAGTGTTATTGTGAATAACGTCACGGCTGTGATTTGGTCGCAGGCACGAGCCGAGGGAGAGTGCCGTGGATCTTCACAGTCGTGATGTTATTCGCGATAGCACATGACCTCGAGTGTGCTATTGCTTTTATACAACATTTGTTTTTTCAATAAAATAAAGGAACAAAATAAATCCCTGACAAAAGAATCCCTGAATTTCCTACTGAATATTCTTTAATACTGACAACATAATACCTTCCGAGAAAAAGTAGATCCACACAAATGAGTTGTTGCTATGCAGCAGTAACAGTTCCTTACCCTGGATTAATACAGCATACTGCAAAAGTCATATTGCTTATATGTGGGACTGTGGTAGCCTAGTGGATAAGGTAATGGACAAATCCCACCTCTGCCAAGCTGCCACTGTTGGGTCCTTGAGCAAGACCCTTAACCCACAACTGCTTGGATTGTAAGACTGTATAACTTGTAAGTCATTCTGGATAAGGGCGTCTGCTAAATGCTGTAAATGTAAATGTAATGTAAATGTATATAACACTAACAAGTAACGTTAGTTTGAAGTACAAAGTGCGAAAAATAGCAAAGATAAAAGGACAACAGCTAAAAATAAAGTTCAGTAAGAATTAAACAATAGAATTTAGTCATTTTTTAGGATTATTGCGTTATTCATGTACATGCTTGCGTGGGTAAAGCTTGACGTTACTTGCCAAATAGCGACTCATTTGGCAACACATCAGCGGAGTGTTACCATTTTGGTGTGAAAAAGGTATCACAAATATCAGCACGGTGAGGACGCTTCTCCACCCATCAGCTTGTAAGGTCAGAACAAACTGTTGTATAATTCCAAACATATGTAGATACCCATTCAAATGAGTGATCTTTGTATCAACCACACATGAGTCATACAGGCATTGAATCTCCATAGATTACCAGTGGAAATAGTATGGGTTGCACTATCGGGTTCAATTTGATATTTTCAAAGGTTTCCATCTCCTAACCGGTCAGTTTGTCAACGTTTTGCTCTGCACAAAAAGACTAACATTGACTCCATGTTTGAGATGAATTTTAATTGTCCAACATCACTGCTGGACTTCATAGTCACATTCCAAAGTCCAGTGGAAAACCAAAAAAAACTGAAAGCTATTGTATAGCAGCAAAGGGGTCCAACTCCACACTAATACCCAAGTTTTGCATGTATTATTTGGTGTCCCCAAACTTTTGGCTCTATAGTGAATAACTTGAATACATACTAAATGTCCAAAAGCGTATAGACACCTGTTCAGCAACAACCACTCACAGAAGAGACTCACTACAGAAGTACCTAGCACATAAAATAACTTCAGTAGCAACATCAGCACTAATTTTTGAACCATCTCTGGACTCTCCAGTAGTGTAATGATAAACAACTGTAATGGTTCCATAAGTTCTAATGTAGTGTGGTGTAAAATCTCTTCGTTTTCATCTCTTGTAGTGTAATGTAAGTTCTTGTCATTTGCTCGGTACTCGGCACTTGCTTAAACTTGTATGAGTTGAGCCGTGCAACTTGTTTCAGCCCAAAACTCAATTCATGACTCATGATTCAGTAGACAGAAATTCTGGTTCACAACAGTCCTTGCTCATTGAAGATCTGTGCCATGTTTATCATGCCTTTCTTTATTTTTGGATCTACAGTACTGTATTCTTAGTGCAAGTGAGTCTCCATGGGTCCTAAAAAGGTTAGTTATAACCGAAGGAACAAAAGGAAAGGAAGCCTGTGAATGCTCCAGAACACAGGCTGCAGTTAGCATTAGCAGCTGTGCTCGCACCCTGAGTTCACCAATAGAGTAAGTGTTTTGCCTTTACTTGTCACTTTCAATTACTCACTAAATTACACGAGCTTTTTAAACACTTCATTATAAAATAAGCTTTGTGTTAATGATTTTGGCCAACTGTAGGTTAATGTAAGTGTTTTAAACATGAACTTACCATGATACAGTAAAGACCGCTCTACCAAATACTTGTTAAACTCCTCAGTTCAGGATACCTTTAATTTATGATGGATTTGTTGGAACACATCCCCTTTGTAAATCAGGAAGCACCTGTACAGTACAACTCCATTAATGCTTAGTAATGCCTTTTACAGATTTTCTGGGGGTCTGAAACGGGTTATTTAAATTTACATTATTCCTTATGGGAAACATTTGCTCGGTACTCCTCGTATTCGGTTCTCGACAAACCTTCTGAAACGAATTAACATCAAAAACCGAGGTAGCACTGTGATTTTGTATGTCATAAATTTTTGTCTATAGAGTGTGTCTCATACACACACCTGTGAAGCAATAGACCTAGACATAGTGTAACTGTGCCTTCTGAAATGCTAAGATCTGGTACCGGTAGATTGTGTTCCAGCAGGGAAAGGCATGTCTACTGAGGCCATATGGTATGACTCACAAGATGGGGAAAAAAAAGAGCAACACTAAAAGCTCTCACCATGATATTAACTTTGCAGAACCACAAACACAGACCCACTATCTGTTTTTCGCAATAAGCAATTTCATTTACGCTTAGCCACTGATATTCTGTCATTAGTTCTTAATTGCTTTAACAAACAAGGTAAACTAATCAAAACTATAAAGCGTCTCAGTGGTATTATTTAGACTTCCTTCAAGTAATAACATGTAATGAAAAGATTATGTTTATAACAGGTTTGTGTCGGAAGCGATGCGCTCTGTTGCTTTTACAGCTCAGTGACTGCATTAGAGCTTCGTGAATTGAACCGTTGTCAGTCACAGACTAATTATAGTACTTCAGTCAATTCTTAATAACCAAGAATTATACTACATGCCACACAGCATGCCTGTATTCTCACACAGTCTGTGTGTTTTCTGTATATTATATTTCTGAATGGTGCCAGTGCTTGGGTTGCAGCGAGGGTAACGATCAATGTATAGAATGTGTTCAGCTGTTTATCAAGTCGAGCACAGACGTGCTGTAATAACAACCCATTGAAAGGAAAGCTGATTGGAGAATGACTGCAACTTCACATTTCTATAGGTCATGTGCCCAAGTCTGACAAATGTGATTGATTCTATACTTGTACTCTTATTCAGGTTTAATAAAATATTCAGCGTATTAATAAGACCTAGTATGGTGACCTTCACTTTCCACACCAGTTTGATTCATAAATCTGTCAAACAACCATAAAATACCACACACAAGACAGTGAAGGAAGCCATATCAAGTATTATATGGCTGATGATCAGACAGCTAATGATCCTATTCCAACCTTCCGGTTAAGGGTAAATAACAGAGGGTGGCTCGGTGTTGTGTTTCATTATCAGTGCTGTCTAGACATTTCAGTGCTCAAAGTGTTGTACCTCATTTACCCTTGACATATTAAAGCATAATACATAGAGGACTAACAATGCAATGTTTCCCTATTATTCTTCACATAAGGTCAATATCTTCATCCAAATATCAGCTGGGGAAGTGTTTTCCTAGAAGCTTTTAAAGTGGTTCTTTCCGTTAAATGTCACTGTCAGTCTTTGACATGAAAACAGGAATAAACATCTTTTAACCTGTCAGCCGATATTTGTACATTTCATGAAGCAAGGACCAGAGTTTGGATCATATATTTAAAAAGAGAACCAACATGCACCATGCATCTGAGTGATATTTGAAACGCCGCTTGCTATCTTTATTGCTTGGATCTGGATTCGGATCCACTACATATTCTGGGTATTGCTTAGTAATATCACTGTATGACAGAAAAGACAGCAAGAGTCCTAAAACACTTAACATTATGCTTCAAAATCAGAATCTTTTACAATTTGTGCATGTAACATCTTGTTGTAATTTGTTTAAAAAGACAAAAATGAATGGTTCTAGCCTTTAGAAATCTAATCATACGATTTCCTTTCCAGGAAGTCTGCAATGTAATAACAGAAAAATTGGGCCAAATTACATTACCCGTAGCATTTCTTATACTAGATCAAAACTACAGCGCACTGCTGCAGCCTAACACGGAGCCTGCATAGCGCTGTATGTTAGAGAGACTGACCATAAAAGTGAGTCTCTGAAAGCAGTTTTCAGTATTGGCTTTACTGCCATGCCAAATCCCTCTTCAAATCATGACTGAGAAGAAGGGGAGGACAGACAGAGAGTGACTGATGGGTGAGATAAATCAGCTTGCTAGTGAGAAGAAAAAAGAGCAGGTGTAAAAATGAAAAGAGTGATGCCCCTTCTGTTTCCCTTTCTTTGGTGTCTACCCTGTTTAATGGGTTAGCATATTGAGCCTGAGAGTCGCATCCTCAGTTTGAACTCCAGCCTGCTAAGTGCTATTTCATTTCTCCGCCATTGCTCTCTTCCCCCCTTCCCCCAATAGTCTGATCAGGGCATGGCGGGGTGCTGATTGTTGTTTCTGTTGTCTCTAAGTGTTTCTTGTAGGGACTAATGGCTATTTAGTACACTGCTATTTCCTGTAATTAATCTGGTCCAAACATAGCAGAACCCTTGTCATCTCATACTGACATTGAGCTGTCTGCAGCAGACATCAGCATTTTACTAGCGCTGCTTGGGATTTATGGTGTGCCCGCTTGTGTGTGTGTGTGTGAGTGTGTAGGGCTATCTCACCTTAGGAAAGGGAAAAATCAGCAGATGACCAGCCTTTAGGGTCCGTAACACATTGTCACAAATGAACTGCAATCCAGGGGGAGATGAAATGCCCGCTCATGTGCAGTATCAAGTGCTGAATTTTAAAAGCACAAACATTAGACTCAACGATGCACACGCTGTTCCATGCAATAAGGGCATATCTTGCTGCATCAAGCAAAACATACTAGATTAGAAATCCATCGCTGTCGCATAGGGCTTTTGGTTCTGGTAAGTGGCAAGTGTGTGATTGGCATGTGTGTTTGTTTGCAAGCAAGTGCACTTGCATATATTTTCCTGGTCACGCTGCACATAATGAAATCGTTGGTCTATTTTCTGTCCTTTAAAGAGCAAGACCAAAGCTGTTATAGGCAAGTGTGAGTCATGGATGTACAGTATATCAAAACTGCATAGAGTAGTAAGCAGTACCGCTGTTCGTTTCAATGGTGCTTGCTCACTGACACATTTACATTTACAGCATTTAGCAGACGCCCTTATCCAGAGCGACTTCCAGAGCGACTTACAATTGGTACAATCTTACAATCCAAGCAATTGTGGGGTTAAGGGCCTTGCTCAAGGACCCAACAGTGGCGGCTTGGCGGAGGTGGGATTTGAACCCTGGACCTTTTGGTCTATGGTCCAGTACCTTAACCACTAGGCTACCACAGTCCACAGACACGATGTCCAGACTGTTTCATGGGGCTCTTGCTTCCATGTAACATCATTTGAGCCTGAGATGCAAAAGCTTCCCTAACTTGAAATACTAACTGGCTGATTACACCACATAAAGAATTAAAAAATCAACTGCTTCTTTGATGCCACACCTAAGCAAATGCACACTGGCAAAATTCATTCATTTACCTGCTTAATCCGGTTCACAGGACCCTACAATTACTGCAAACTAATGCACCATTAATGTTACTTGCTGAATTTAACATGCTGAAAAACGAAATATAAAACTTGACATATGAAAACATTTGTCAGTCTGACACTAAATATGTCATAACAAACGCTTTGAGATCTGGTTTTATGTAACAAGTTACATCAAGCTCAGGCTCAGCCCATGCTGGAAGCTCAGCTTCCCACAATCATGTGGGGAAATCAACCCTGAATTGTGGTGTGTGAAATGGCACAAAAGCTTGAGCTATGCCATCATTCTTTGCAGTTTGTCTCCGGCAGTGTAAAAAGAATAAAGAGACAGTTCAAGTTCAAAGTTGATAAGAGAGCTAGGCGTCTGTCATTGGGTGGGACGTCTAATTCTGTGTTTCTCAATCCTGGTCCAGAAGCCCCACCGCTCTGCATGTTTTAGTGTGTTCCCTGCTCCCAACACACCTGATCCAACTACTCAGCTCATTAACAGGCCCATTACTGAGTGAAAGTGGGTGTGTTGAAACAGGAAAAGCACTAAAATGTGCAGATCAGGGGGGGCTTCTGGACCAGGATTTATTGACAATTTATTTTAATTGCAGGGGACTAAATACTCTTTTTGTTTAATTTTCTTTACAAGAAAAGTACACATTATGTTGAATTGTTATTCTTCTGAAATAAAAAAGGAACGTTTTCACTCGGTTATTTAGGATATGATGAAGGTACAGTAGAGCATTATGGTTACAATTTTAAACCTCTGTTTCTAGTCATTTCTTTCCATTGCAGGGAACTGAAGTTTTGTTGTTTTGTTGCTTATACAAGACACTGTTCATCGTTTACATTGCTTACACTTCAGAAAAAAAGAGGAATGTCTTTTATCAAATGTAAAATCAATAATCGTGAGAAAATCGAATCCTGAACTCGGTATCATGAATCGAATCAAATTGTGAATAGAGAGCACCGTTACACCCCCAAAGATAGCTGAAAGGAGAAAAGTGGAAAACGGATAAAAATAAAGAGATAAGAAATAGTTAAAGTCTCAGGCTATTGTTTCAATTCCTTCTATTCCTCATACCCCATTATATGGCTAAACAAGCCCGTAAGTGACGTGTTAATAGAGCACGTTTTGGAAAATGGAGCTCCCTTGATCGAATCCCGCTCTGGGTGCGAGAGTCATTAGGTATTTAGAAAGTCCCAGGTTCTGCATGTGTGTCCAACACCCACCACCCCATTACAGAAATAAACTGCCAGATATGGGTTCAGTGGAACCTGATTCCAATAAGCCATTGCTTCTGAGCCATAGCACCATTCTTGAGAGACAAGTGCAGCTCCTACTATCCTTATAGCAGCAGCTGGCAAGCATCATGCAGGTGCTGAAAGCCCCTGGCCAACTGACAGTGGTTATTACTAGGGAGACCCAACATCACCTGTGTCAGTCCAGCAGGCTTGATCTTCAGTCACCACCCCTACATAGATTTTCAGAAGATGCTGGTTGGCCCTGGTTGGGGTGTGATCAGTAGGGGAAGATATAAATTCAGATAGGGCATATGGTAGTATCACTGCTTCACTTTGGATAGCACTCTTGATTTGGAGGCCCAGATCAACCAAAAATAGCAGGGGGCCCAAGAGTGTCACTGCAGTGACCCCCACCAGTCTCCTGTGGTCACCTGCATAGTCCCTCTGATGCACCACTCCCTCTGTGCAGGAAGTAAAGGATAAGAGGTAGTCCTTTGAGAGGGTCAAGGGAGTGGTAGAGCAACCACAGATGCAAGAGCAGAAAAGGCAGCTGAGGAAATGCTGGCTTTTCTGGGACCAATGTTTAAAAGCAGAGTCAAAGAGTCAAAAAGGAAAAATTAAATGGGTTTGGCTCTCCATTGCAGTCCTACTCCTAGCTGTAGGGGCGCAGAGGTGGTCTTCATGATGCATTTGGCCATTTAAGGTGACATGACGTGTCAACACTGATGTATTGCCTGAGTGGTGGGCAGCGTTCAAAGTACTGGATTATTGACCAGAAGGTTGAGAATTTCACTCCTGTCTCTGCCAAATCTGCCACTGTGGAGCCCTCGAACAAGGCCTTTAACCTGCAGTTCCTTGTATTGTACGCTTTAAGAATGTATCGGTGGTAAGTAGCTCTGGATAAGCAAGTCTAGTAAATGCAGTATATATCAGCAATGATGTGCATGGCATTTTTGGTGCATGCCGATTTGGTAAATAAACAAGTGCATTAAAATGTTCAAAATGATCATGAGTGCCTGGAATTTTGCATAGGACTGTTGCATAGAAAGATTCTGTCTTGTCATCTATCTGAAAACAATAATTATTTTGCCAACATAAAGGATTTTAGACCATCAAAGGCTATGGGCAGCCAGGTACACCCACCAGCCAAATGTTAGCCCCACCTGGTCTGTTCACTCGGTGTGTATCTTGGCAACAGCTCTTGGCTGTGATTACCAGTCATATAAGACCATGCCAATGTACAGTACTTCCATCCAAGGAGAAGTTGGAGTCTTCACTCTCCAGGGCAAGGCTCTCCTGGGTCTGTCACAAAGGCTTCAGCAGCAGAGATGCATCAGTGTGCCCTATTGTAGCTCCTTGAGCAATGTAAAAACAGCTCAAACATGTGTTCTTGTTAATAGCAGTCAAACTGGGCATGTTCACACATTTTCTTCAATAATGACTGCTGAACTACAATTCCGTTATCATATGAATAGCTCTAATTGCAAATGGGTGGGCCATCAAGAGCTGCTTTCTGGACTCATTTCAGAGATTGAAATGTGTATGTTTTCACATAGGTTTACAATTTAACTTCACTTTCCAGCTGTATATAGTCTAAAGTAGACGAGTGAAGGATTCAGAGGATTCAGAGGACAAAAATCTGGCACAATGTCTGTTTTCTGGAGTACCATCTCCAATAGGTTAAAATCGTCATAAGAAATGTGTGAGACTCATTAAACACACATGCTCATAAGATCACAGTCTCATACATTGTCCAGGACGTTGAATGTTAAATAAACCAAACTAACAAATAATTGGTTTCCAAAGTGCCCTTTGTGTACGAGTGTGTGCATGAGTGTATTTGCCCTACGATGGATTGGTGCCTTGTCAAGGGTTGTTCCCACCTCATGCCCTGTGCTGCCAGCGAGGTACCGACTCTTCTGCGACCCTGACCAGGATTAAGCGGATAAGGAAATGAATAAATAATAATAATAATTCATCATTATGAACCATTATGAATCAATATGTAATACACTATTTCTCACGTAGGCTTCATACTCTCTACAAAATTGCACTATACAAGGTATAGTATACCGCTTCAATTTTTACACTCTATATGACCAATCTGAAGCCATTTAGGATTTCTTTTGCAGACAATGAGTACAAGTCACCCCTCTGAAGTTTACCTGTTCAGGATTTTATGGTGTATTTCCAAAACAATTCCTAAATGAACATCTTGGTAGGATTCCAGCTAATATCTGCTCCATTTCATATGGCAAAATAAACTGCTTACCCTTGTTTGTCATTATCACAGCTGACAGGTTAAAGCTAAGGAGACATTAGCTCTTTGCATAAGTGAGATTTTGCATGCCAAATCAGATTCATTTAAATGGAATTCGGTGCCTTCGGTAGTTTCAACGATGCTAATTTTCCCTGTGAATAAATTTAGCAAATAGTTTACTAAACTTTGCTAGATGACAGCACGTGAATTTGTGTCATCAGCCACCAGTACTACTCAAAATACAGTCCTTCATATTACTAATCTGTATGCACAAGATGGACAAAACTGTAGCAACTGTCGGCATGGGATTGTATATATTTTTACTTGAACTCCTGTAAATGACAGTAAAAAAATAGCCAGCCAGTCGTGAGGCTGAAGTAGATGGTATAACTGTCTTAAACATCTGCATACTTTTCTGTTTGAGTGCGACGTGAGCTAGCTTGCTATAGCAACTGACTTGCACAGTTGGCTAGTAAGCTAGGTAAAAACAGCATAGGTAAAGCTCGACTCAGTTTTCCAAAAGGATAAACAGATAAAAGGATAGTTTCAATGTATTTTCAAACCCAGAGCATGTTTTCTCTAATTAGTTTGAACCCACAGCTAATATATTATAGGCTTACTTGCTAAGTACCACAATGCCAATTTCTCAGTTCCAATTTGATCATGCCTGTTTTATGTAGTATGCACAAATGGCAAGTTCCTGCAGTGACTGTGACTTAAAATGATGAATATTAACAAATTAGCAAAGACAGCATTACACAAAAATCTGTGCATTCAGCAGACTGTTGGACACTCCTTTTCACACACAGTCCGATTGTTATGGATGAAAAAACGCATGTCAAGTTTTGAAAAAGAACACATGTATATTAATGTCAAGTCAAGTCAAGTCAGATTTATTTATATAGCGCTTTTTACAATGGAGCATTGTCTCAAAGCAACTTTACAAGTTTCTATTATCTCCTAATAACTACGTCCAATCCCAAATTGAGCAAGCCTAGGGCGACAGTGGCAAGGAAAAACTCCCTGAGTGTTATAGGAAGAAACCTTGGGAGGACCAAGACTCAAAAAGGGACCCAACCTCCTTGGGCGGCGTAGATGATAAATCTAAGAGTGAAACTAAAGTCATGGAGTCAAAGTTCGAATAAAATGTGAAGTATGCACTCGGCATTAAGTGGCCCGGTATGGTGGGGCTGGAGCTGATGACGGAAGCAGCTTGAGTATTAATGTTCTTCACACCGATGCTGCAATTGACATCAGAGCCTGTTCTAATTTCTGCATTGTTCAAATGTGTTAAAATCAGGCTGACCAATCAGAGCTCCGTTGTCAGGCAGAACAGCTTATCCTGCAAGTAGCAGAGCACAAGCACTTATATGACAAGCAACACACCAACTATAAAAATGGAAATTAAAGAAAATATCTGGCGGAATATAACTGAAAGGCTGAGGAATGATGGTGAAAACCTCACAGTGACTGTATGCAACTGGTTTCTTGTTTATCTAAGTACCGTATTTTTCGGACCATAAGGCGCACTTAAAATCCTTTAACTTTCTCAAAAATCGACAGTGCGCCTTAAAATGCGGTGCGTCTAATGTATGAATTAATTCTGGTTGTGCTTTCTGACCTAGAACCGATTGTAGATGGTACACGGCGCACATAAATCTGTCAAAATGTTTTAGCACGGCCTTGGTAAGTTACGAAGCTTACGGCCACCGCAGTGCGCAGCATCGCGGAGTAATACGGTATGTGCTTCAGCATTAGGGTACGTGCATTCATTCATTTATTTTCGAAGCGGATTTCAAACTCAGCGCTATCAGTCACGCAGTACAAAACATGGACATAGAGCAGCTGTGAGAGAATTCAACATTAACGAATCAATGGTACGGAAGTGGAGGAAGCAAGAAGACGCCCTGCGCCAGGTAAAGACCAAACTGAGCTTCTGACGGAACTTAAGAGTTTTGTTTCATTTCATGCGCCTTATAATCCGGTGCGCTTTATGTATGAAAATATACCCGTTAGCAGTCGATCATTGAGTTCAAAGGCTGTTTATGGCCACAAAAACACAAACTATAGCTTCCTGCACTAATCTTCACCGTGTCTTTGCTTTTTTTTTAGTTGAAGATGTGAAAAAGACACGGCAAAATCTCTGTGACACATTAAGAGAAGGGAAATTACAGATAAAAACAGATAGTTTTTAAGTGTTTAGACAAAAAAACGTAACACACTTGGTGTGAAGGTCCCAGTATTTGAAAAATCGCAACTGTTTTTTCGTCTGTAAAAATCGGATTCGGTGTGAAAAGGCCCTTAAAGCACTGGACTACTGCCTGGTAGATCCAGTGGATTCAAGTCCCAGCACTGCCGACACTGCTTTAACATAATAAGTTGTGCTATAGCCATAACCAGACCAGCACTAACTAACATAAACCAATATGGAACAGTGCAGTCTTAATAACTACCTAGCATACCAGGCATCTAAAACACAACAAATGCTGATGTTTGCTGTTTTTTTTCTACGAGACCCCCAATTGCTTTTGATAGTATATTGTCAGATTGTATCATTTGCTCTGAATGATGCCAATTGACTAAATGTATAAGAGCACTGGTTTTCTCCATCTCTAAGTTTCACCATTATCTATAAGAGCAGGACTTCATATAATACATCATTTATTTTAAGTGTTTCACTCTATTCATTCATATTTCAACAAGTGATATGTCTCTACTGACTAATTACATCTTGGTATGCATTCTCGGCTCAAGTGGACTGAATGCTGTTTAATAAAAATAAAATCAGGAAATAACGTCACTGAGTTATAGCAGTACAGGAATTGTAACCTGTTCAGTTAATTCAGGCTTATGTGTAATTGAAATAAAGCAAATACATACTCCCTGGACAAAAAATTTGTCACCTTGTGTGTTTAAGGTGGTAGTAACTTCAGGCTCCTGCAGAGGGTGTTGCATGCGGATGATCGGCCTATAAATACCTGTGGAGTTTGCGATGGGATTCATAGATTGAGAAGAGGTGGTACACTGCAGTGAATGTGGAAAATGGGTCTCAAGACAGATGTTAATCATCGGCAAAAAGGAATTGGCATTTGGGTGTGCCAAAGGCCATAGTGTGAAGGAAGTAGCTGAATTTGCAGGTTCGAAGCATACGGTCATACATGTATATAGCAGTGGCAAAAATCGCAGTGTGCAGGAAATTCTCAGAATCCGTAGAGGTATTACACACTATTAGATATGTTTCAGTCACAGGTGACTAATATTTATGTCAGGTAAGTATACAAGTTTGTTATTGTGCAGTAATACAATACAATACAAGTATTGTATATAGTCAGATTTTAAACTCTGTTTACCTATATATTTGTTAAACTATCTTGCATACATTTCTCAAGCTGACAGGTGTGTTTTTGTGAGGTTTTTTTTGTCTTGATTATGCTAATACAGCGTGTCTAAGTAAAAACAAAAGTTGTGCTGAAATAACTGATGCCAGAAACATAGTGAACATTTAAAAGACTGATATACACTGCCTGTCTAAAAAAAGAGTCACCACCTGGATTTAACTAAGCAAACAGGTAAGAGCCTCCCATCGGATAATTACTGCTTTGGTGGTTATGTTTCAGCTGGCAACAAGTTATTTAACCCTAACTGATGCAGTGAGTAGCTTCTCATTTGTTAAACAACCATGTAGAAAGACGTATCCTGTGGTCATGGAAAAGATGTTAATCTGTTTCAGAAGGGTCAAATTATTGGCATGCATCCAGCAGAGAAAACATCTAAGGAGATTGTTGAAACTACTAAAATCAGGTTAAGAACTGTCCAACGCATTATTAAAAAGTGGAAGGACAGTGTGGAAACTTCATCTTCGAGGAAGGAATTTGGTCAGAAAAAAAATTGTGTGAATGATCGTGATCGGCGCTCACTTAAACATTTGGTGAAAATAAACCGTAGAAAAACAACAGTAGAACTCAGGGATATGTTTAATAGTGAAAGTAAGAGCATTTCCACATGCACAATGCGAAGGGAACTCGAGGGATTGGGACTCAACAGCTGTGTAGCCTTAAGTTAGTGAGGCTAACCGGCAAAAATGGCTTCAGTTTGCTAGGGAGCATAAATATTGGACTCTGCAGCAATGGAAGAAGGTCATGTGGTCTGCTGGGTCCAGATTTATCATGTTCCAGAGTGATGGGCACATCAGGGTAAGAAGAGAGGTGGCTGAAGTGATGCACCCATCATGCCTAGTGCCTACTGTACAAGCCTGTGGGGGCAGTGCTATGATCTGGGGTTGCTGCAGTTGGTCAGGTCTAGGTTCAGCAGCATTATGTGCCCAAAGAATGAGGTCAGCTGACTACGTGAATACACTGAACGACCACATTATTCCATAAATGGATTTTAAGTCCCATCAATGGGACTAAAGGCAGTCCAACGTAATATTAGAGTGTGTGACTTTTTTTTTGGCCAGGCAGTGTATAAGCAAAACCACAAGAATGCAAAAATGGCCCCAAAACACTGGACGTAAATAAATAAATGAGAACACAGAATACATAGATGATATAATGTAGAACTGGTACAACATGCATCTCATCAGGAGCCCTTATTTGTACTGAGAGAATCAATGAATCTTCCTGTCAGGTTGAGGCCCTTAACCAGCTGTGGTCTATCCTGAAATAACAGCTGTTTCCACTTACATAATGGCAGTGAGATGTCGCCTCATATTGCGACTGGCGAGACTGTCACAAGTCTTTAATCTAGATCTGTTTGTAGGCCTCGCTGTCATGTCGCTGAAGCGCGAAAGATGCAGGCCTGCGGTAACCCTCCAACACACACAAACATTCACGCTCACACACATAGCGTAACCTAGGAAGCAATTTTAACAGGTGGATCGCAACCTTGCAGCTTTACAGTGCGTTTATCTCACCTGTTAAAGATACTGTATCCTTCAGCACGTTGTCTCTTCCTGTGAATGACACTAGCCTTAGACAATGTGTAAACAGAGTGTCTGCAGTTGTATGCAAAATCTTACCTGTAGTTCAAAATTGATCTAACATAAGTAGTTCCCGTTTTCAGAAGTACTTGAATGTGTCCGGTATCGATGGGTACATCAGCCAAAAACCGTACTCAATAAATTAAATGAAAGGTATTACCTTACAACTACTAAAACACTAAGTGCACTGTAGTCTTTTAGTCATTCATTTGAACCCATTGCTAACAGACTTATTATGTATTGAAGGGTCCAGACTACGGATATTAAATACCAGGACATTCTAAACCATTGTGTCATGGCAGTGTATAATGGCCGGAATCACAAACACAGTCATGATTGGTTGGGTTGGAGAAGAGGCTGGATGAAAGAAGCATCACCTGGCACTGTAATAGCAGTTCATTCCTGCACCCTATGAAATCCAGGAATAGGCACTGGATGAAAACATAAAAACATTTTACAGATTAAACAAATGTATGGATGCATTTGTTTATTTAACATTGCATCAGCATCAATGGATATTCTTGACAGGAGCAAGATTACATCGATACAAATCAGACACATTCATACTGGGCATATTTAGAGCGCCAAATTAACCTAAAGCATGTCTGTCTTTGATATGTGAGAGGAAACCAGAGTACTTGAATTAAACTCACATGGACACAGTTAGGACATGCAAACGCCACACAGTGTCCAAATGGAGTCCAGTGTCCAATTGAATCGAACCTGGGATCTCTGGAGCTGTGCGACAGTGCTTTCCTAAAAAAATAGATCAATTAATGATAATTAATTATTTATTCATAACAAAGGCTTTTGTAAATGTGCAAAAACCTGCTATTCTGTTCAATAATGCCATAAACTCTCTTTCATTGGGTTGCAAGCTATGTAGTTCATTTACATTTACATTTACAGCATTTAGCAGACGCCCTTATCCAGAGCGACTTACAATTGATACAATCTTACAGTCCAAGCAATTGTGGGTTAAGGGTCTTGCTCAAGGAGCCAACAGTGGCAGCTTGGCACAGGTGGGATTTGAACCCTGGATCTTGTGGTCCATAGTACCTTACCCACCAGGCTACCACAGTTCACTGGTGTGTTTTTGTTTTTTTTCTTCTAAAATCAGTTTCTAAGAGTTAGAAGGGTTACCCCTTTGCAACATTATTTATGATACCCTTGTGGTGATGCAGAACGTCTTCTCTACTTGAATTATGTCTAAAATTATACATGCGCTACAAAGGAAAATCCAAATGTTTCACATTAGATGGCCTGCAAAGATAGAATTTGATGTATGGGACTAGTCTGAGACTGTATTCTGAAGATATGCAGGATTTGAAAAGTATGTATTTTTGGTAGTGTATTATAATCAATGACAAGGTGAGTTACCTACTTACATTTTAACCTTACTTATCTTGATGACAGTCACAGAAAGGTTTATAGTGTCTCACAGAATTCGCAGGCCGCAGGAGAGCATGTACAAAG
This sequence comes from Ancistrus triradiatus, assembly GCA_025084515.1. Taxonomy (NCBI): domain Eukaryota; kingdom Metazoa; phylum Chordata; class Actinopteri; order Siluriformes; family Loricariidae; genus Ancistrus; species Ancistrus triradiatus. The sequence continues at coordinate 146,291 of JAJAGP010000995.1, forward strand.
GGCCAGGCCATCGCAGGGCTGGGGTCATTTTTGTAGTGAAGGGGGGAAGGGGGGATCCGTCATTCCTCTTCTTTAGACACACCGATCATGCCTCCACTATATATACTCACTAAATAGGGCATGATGTACTGGCAAGGGAAGAACCTAGCACTTTTTAACAACCTTCTTAATGTACATGTTTGCTTTAGAGTGTTGCTTTCATATATATATAATTGCATTTGAAATGCAACATGCCATATGTCCATTAAATACAGTGGTGCTTGAAATATTGTGAACCTTTTAGAATTTTCTATATTCCTGCATAAATATGACCTAAAACATCCTAAAAGTACATCCAAGTCCTAAAGTAGATAAAGAGAACCCAGACAAAAATATTATACTTGGTCATTTATTTTTTGAGGAAAATGATCCAACATTACATATTAGTGAGTGGCAAAAATATGTGAACCTCTAGGATTAGCAGTTAATTTGAAGGTGAAATTAGAGTCAGGTGTTTCCAATATATGGGATGACAATCAGGTGTGAGTGGGCACCCTGTTTTATTTAAAGAACAGGGATCTATCAAAGTCTGCTCTTCATAACACATGTTTGTGGAAGTGTATCATGAGACCTCAGAAAAAGAGTTGTTGATGCTCATCAGGTTGGAAAAGGGTTACAAAATCATCTCTAAAGAGTTTGGACTCCACCAATCCACAGTAAGACAGATTGTGTACAAATGGAGTGGTCGACCAACAAAGATCACTCTAAGAGCAAGGCGTGTAATAGTTGGCGAGGTTACAAAGAACCCCAGGGTAACGTTTAAGCAACTGAAGGCCTCTCTTACAATTGCTAATGTTAATGTTCATGAGCCCACCATCAAAAGAACACCGAACAACAATGGCTTGCATGGCAGGGTTGCAAGGAGAAAGCCACTGCTCTCCAAAAAGAACATTGCTGCTCGTCTGCAGTTTGCTAAAGATCACGTGGACAAGCCAGAAGGCTATTGGAAGAATGTTTTGTGGATGGATGAGACCAAAATAGAACTTTTTGTTTTTAAAAAAAACATTACGTTTGGAGAAAGTAAAAAACTGCGTTCCAGCATAAGAACCTTATCCCATCTGTGAAACATGCTGGTAGTATCATGGTTTGGGCCTGTTTTGCTGCATCTGGGCCAGGACAGCATGCCATCATTGATGGAACAATGAATTATGAATTATATCAGGGAATTCTAAAGAAAAATGTCAGGACATCTGTCCATGAACTGAATCTCAAGAGAAGGTGGGTCATGCAGCAAGACAACGACCCTAAGCACACAAGTCGTTCTACCAAAGAATGGTTAAAGAAGAATAAAGTTAATGTTTTGGAATGGCCAAGTCAAAGTCCTGACCTTAATCCAATCGAAATGTTGTGGAAAGACCTGAAGCGAGCAGCTAATGTGAGGAAACCCACCAACATCCCAGAGCTGAAGCTGTTCTGTATGGAGGAATGGGCTAAAATTCCTCCAAGCCGGTGTGCAGGACTGATCAACAGTTACAGGAAACGTTTAGTTGTAGTTATTGGTGCACAGGGGGGTCACACCAGATACTGAAAGCAAAGGTACACATACTTTTGCCACTCACTAATATGTAATATTGGATCATTTTCCTCAATAAATAAATGACCAAGTACAATATTTTTGTCTCATATGTTTAACTGGGTTCTCTTTATCTACTTTTAGGACTTGTGTGAAAATCTGATGATGTTTAAGGTCATATTTATGCAGAAATATAGCAAATTCTCAAGGGTTCACAAACTTTCAAGCACCACTGTATACTCACGTATCATGTAGCATAATGGTGTACTAAACCCTGTATTATATACTTTATTTTTACCCTATATTTTTTTGCACAAGGCACGTTTTTAGTTCTTACTGCAGTAATTGTAGAGAACTGAAGAGTACAATTTCAACTCTGCTTTGGCTGTATAATCCTGACAAAAGATAACATTACTGATACATGGGCAAACTGATTGCTGATATATATTTTTTTTCAAACAGAGTGCTAATACTCCGGTCAAGTTTATCTTTGTCATTAATATCCAATTATGTAGTTCTGCTGCTCTGGGTATCATGTGCCCTCTACTGGCCATTAAAAAAATCAACTGTTGAAGTCCTTCCTCAGGGCTGCACACAATCACTCTGGATCCGAAATGCCACTGAAATAAGGTCGTCCAGTGTGGCTGAATAGTGTCCCAAGCAATCATATCTGAAGGGCAGATGATAAAGAATGATTCGTGTTTACTGTACAAGACACCCCGCCATTGATCAGGTGAATTGGGTTTCATCTGTGTACAGTGGGGCGGCCATGCCTGCGTGACTGGGTTTCATCCTGGACGCAGCGCTGGGGCACAGTAATCCTTCTGTTCCACTGCTATGCATGCTTTGTACATTTGGGATCTTATTACAGTCTGAATCGCACAGTCTTCTCAAAGCATCTGAAACCTGGTAGATATACAAAGCGTACTGAAGGACCCCAGAATCTGATGATGCACTGTTGGAAAGCCCGGGTCGAAGCTTTGAGATGTGCATAGCAGCATTGGCCCATTCCCAGCTTGAGATTTCTCTCAGATAGCGCAGAACGATCCTTAATGCAACGTGTCAGGTGTTACATGCAGAAGATGTAGGGGGTGTCTTACTGTGAAGGATGAGAATTGCATCAGATAGCAGGAAGAAGGCTGAAGAAATTCACCATGATGTTCTGCCATTGTGCAGACTGCTGCTGGATACAAATCTTCTGTGTTCCTACGGCGAAAGAGAGCCCGTTTCCTTTAGTTCTCCACATGTTGTAATATTTCTTTCATATGGCATTCAAATATTAATAACACAAGGATAAAAAAAGACATGAATTTTCTGAACAGCACTTGGCTTTTATACGGAGAGGGGATAATGTTTACAGATGGAAACTGTCTAAAAATCTTGGCTTGTGCAAGTTATGTCAGTGATGTTAACTGTGTAAGAAAGTAACTTTGCTGGGTCTTGTAACACTAATCGACTGTAACAGAAACTATTCAAAACAACATGACTCTACATTTTTAAACTTTTCTTGAGTGGATGATTCTGATTATTTCTTGTAGGGTTAAGTTTGTATTTCATATTGAATTATAATACTAATAAGAAGATGGAATATATCATCATTGGTATTATTAATAATATTATGATAAACATACAATCAATTACATTTAGTATAAGTAGCTTCGGTGGCTCAGTTAGAAGAGTACCGTATTTTTCGGGCTATAAAGCGCACCGGGTTATAAGGCGCATGAAATGAAACAAAACTCTTAAGTCCCCTCAGAAGCTCAGTTTGGTCTTTACCTGAGCTTTACGTCTTCTTGCTTCCTCCACTTCCGTACCATTGATTCGTTAATGTTGAATTCTCTCCCAGCTGCTCTATTTCCATGTTGTACTGCGTGACCGATAGCATTGAGTTTGAAAAATGAATGAATGAATGCACGTACCCTAATGCTGAAGCACATACCGTATTACTCCGCGATGCTGCGCACTACGGTTGCCGTAAGATTTGTAACTTACCAAAACCGGGCTAAAACATTTTGACAGATTTATGAGCGCCGTGTACCATCTACAATCGGTTCTAGGTCAGAAGGCTCAACCAGAATTAATTCATACATTAGACGCACCGCATTTTAAGGCGCACTGTCGATTTTTGAGAAAATTAAAGGATTTTAAGTGCGCCTTATGGTCCGAAAAATACGGTATGTAGTTGGAAATGACTGGCTGGGATTCAAATTCTAGCTGGGGTGTGCAAAGTGAAGGTCAAGTGGTGTGTGTACCGAACACTGTGCTGGAATGGCACCCTGTCCGGTGCATACCTCTGCCTGTGATCAGTGAATTCTAGGTTAAGCTACACACCGTCCCAGTCCAGGACTGACAGGGGGAAATGGGAAGCTTTGCTTTGTGTGGCTTGTATTTAATATATTTATTGTAGAATTATTACTACTACTAATACTGCTACTGCATTGTATATATAATAAAATATTTTATATTTATCTATAAACTGATCATTATACTAACCATACCCAATTATATTCTATAAAAGTTACAGATGAAGTTAATACTCTGTCTGTATTAGTGTAAGTGTAAGGTTGTGTGCTTGCTTGCTAGCTCACGTTTGAACTAGAGATGGTTCTAACACAGTTGATGTGTTTAGAGACTTTTTTTGTGCAAGTTACTCATTTGTGTGGATGACTTTCCACTACTGACTTGTAACAAGCATGTAAATGATATTTGTAAGTATCTGTGCCCCCCACCCCCCACCAGTATATACCGTATTTTTCGGACCATAAGGCGCACTTAAAATCCTTTAATTTTCTCAAAAATCGACAGTGCGCCTTTAAATGCGGTGCGTCTAATGTATGAATTAATTCTGGTTGTGCTTTCTGACCTAGAACCGATTGTAGATGGTACACGGCGCTCATGAATCTGTCAAAATGTTTTAGCACGGCCTTGGTAAGTTGCAAAGCTTATGGCAACCGTAGTGCGCAGCATCGCGGAGTAATACGGTATGTGCTTCAGCATTAGGGTACGTGCATTCATTCATTTATTTTCGAAAAGGATTTCAAACACAACGCTATCAGTCACGCAGTACAACATGGACATAGAGCAGCTGCGAGAGAATTCAACATTAACGAATCAATGGTACGGAAGTGGAGGAAGCAAGAAGACGCCCTGCGCCAGGTAAAGACCAAACTGAGCTTCCGAGGGAACTTAAGAGTTTTGTTTCATTTCATGCGCCTTATAACCCGGTGCGCTTTATAGCCCGAAAAATACGGTAACCTATAAATATATAAATGGGTTCATATTCACTAGTTGAGTCTGTTTCATCTGGCTGATCTTCTGTGTCTTTGTAATACTGTCATCTGTGCATTTTTGGCTTCTGTCAAACAAAAGTTTTAGGCCTATCCTCTTAATTATTACAGCTTTCCTCTACACAGGGTTGTAACAGTACATTACTGGATTCTCTATAATTATTCTTATTTTCCGTACATATAAAATGCAGTGGCTTTAGGAATCCTGTGTAGATGCTAGCATGTCACTAGTTTTCAACTGTATCGCTGATGCATTTGCATATCGTGTGCACTTTTTCTTGTGAAAGTACCTTTTCTATTTACTGTAGCATAATGTAATATGGTCACAAAATACACACCTGTACTAGAGAGTGACGTACTATTTACATACTTTGTATCATACTCTTCACCAGAAAAAAAACAGATGGAAACTGAGACTTTATAACTGTTTATGTCACTGTCTTCCTGTATCACATGCCAGCATGTGTTGACCGGTGGACTACAGAGCTGAACACTATTGCGCACCATACGCTGCATTACATAGGTTTCTGTGTGAAACACTAAAATCATTGACAAATCTAAAATAAGTGCTGTAATTCTTTTCTCTAGCAGCAGAATAGGTGTGCTTAGATAAGAAATCAAGGATCAATACTAATGATATATAACTAACGCACTTTGCTCTAATGGTACTGCAAACGCCTTCAATAAACTTGTTTAAAATCAATTTGTAGCATCAGGTTGTTTCTTGGTGGTTCAGTGTTGCACCGGTGAATGCATCTGGCACACATTCTGCTCTAGTCATCACTAAGACAGTGGCGTCTCAAATTGTGGCAACAGATGCAAGCAGCATATTGCTTTCTTTTTTGCAATTTCAGCCTTTGTAAATCCAAAACACTTCCACCTAATGCCTTCTGATGAGGACTTTTTATTTTGCTTCTCCCTCCACCACTTTTTGGTGAATTAAAAATTCGTCAAGAGCCAGCAACATGAGGGAATCAATTAGCACAAATAAGAATAATGATTATGATTGGCCACTCACTGTGATGAGTGTAGTGCTTCTGCAAAATCAGTAACTGTGAATTGCTTAAATCCTTTTTAGGGTTAGTCATGGAAATTCTGATCCTTGTTAGTTTTTCAGTGAAGCAGTATTAATGGTCATAGACTGTTGCAGCCTTTGCAATGTGAAAAATGTCATATGTTCTAATCTCAGACCAATTGTTGTTGTTATTATTATTATTAGCCCTGAGTTTGAGTCCTGGTTCAGTCGCTGCCTGTGTAGAGTTTGCATGTTCTCCCTGTGTTTGTGTGGGTTTCCTCTGGGTGTTTCCTTCTGTACACATGCATTACATTTGCATTTCCATTTCCATTTACAGCATTTAGCAGACGCCCTTATCCAGAGCGACTTACAATTGATACAGTCTTACAATCCAAGGGTTAAGGGCCTTGCTCAAGGACCCAACAGTGGCAGCTTGGCAGAGGTGGGATTTGAACCCTGGACCTTGTGGTCCATAGTCCAGCATCTTACCCACTAGGCTACCAGGTCAATTGTCATCAGTAAAGTGCCCAAGTATGAATGAGTGAGTGTGTGCTCATGTGCCCTGTGACTTGAGCCCTGTATCTTTTGCCCTGTGCCTGGACAGTCCCTTCAACCACAAACTGGATTAAAATGAATGAATTATTGTTATTATTATTATTATTATTATTATTATTATTATTGATGGCATGGTGGAGAAACAGTTAGCAAAGTCACCTCACAGCTCGAGCATCCCCAGTTCGATCCCTACCTCGGACTCCGCCTGTGTGGAGTTTGCATGTCCTGCCCGTGTCCGCGTGGGTTTACTCCAGGTACTTCGGGTTCTACCCACATGCCAGAGACGTGTGTTAGGTTAATGGGTGTTTCTAAAGTGCCCTTAGTGTGCCAGGGTATGTGCCCTATGATGGATTGGTGCCCTGTCTAGGGTTATTCCTGCCTTGTGCCCTGTGCCACTGGCTAGGCACTGGCTTTCCCATGACCTTGACCAGGATTAAGCAGAAATGAAAATGAATGAAGGTATTATTATTAGTACATATTATCATTAATTATCATTATGGCAGAGTTGCAAACCTGCAGTGGGCTAGATAATTGCAATGGCGCCAGACAATATTGCCTTTTTACTTTTTGGTATTTTTCACATGTGTTTGAAGCGCTCCATGTCATTATTATTTGAAGCATCCTCACGTGACTTCTGGGCAGCAGTATATGCAAATGTTGAAGAAACAAAAGATATCTTTATCAAATGCTTACCCTAAACATGAATGGGGAGAGAGGTAAATGATAATCACATGGCGATGAACATGAGTGTGCAATTATATTCTTGAACCCAATTCTTTCGGCTGACCCTGTATGCACTGTATTAACAAAACAGCCTTTCAATTTCCAGACTCTCACAACACACTATGCTTTGGCATGGGTGGTAATGACTTGATTAGTTCATGGGTCAAGGTAAATTAGTCGAGCGGTCTTCCAACCCGAGCATATCTCAGGCCATATCAAGTAATTGACCTAATGAAAACCGAAGGCATAACTTTTCATAGAGTGGCTGGTGTCAAGCATCATGTAAAGTAATGTACACTCATTAGGCTTGATGTGTTTTTTTCCTCAGCAGGAGGAAAAACAGCCTTTTTATGGCCTGACTTTTCACGGTGGTCATTGACAAACCCATGATCCAGTGCAGATTTCATTAGCGAGAGCAACTCATCTTCATTGATCAAACTGAGAACAGGACGGAAGCGCTCTGCAGGAGGAGTAGCTTGGTGCTGATCAAAGAATTCCAGTCCACGTGCTCCTGCCTTCTCCACGCTGCAGAGAGGAGTGTGTGTTCACGCCCTTGTTATACAAGTATGTCCTACCGGATGTACCCACACCAATCCATGGGCTTTGCGGAATTGTTTATGCTTTATCTCCGACGAAAATTGGGAGAGAATATCTGTGAGTAAATTCAGGAGCCTGTTTTCACCATTCACAGCCTAATTCATCTCCAAGGGACACTTTTTAGTTATTTACCTCACTTCAATAATTGATGCTCAGTCCACAGATTTGCAAGCAACATCCTTTTCTATTGTTTACTCCACTTTGGACTGAGAAAGAAAACATCAAAGGCGCATTGAGGAAGACATGACTTAATTTACAATGTGGAGTAAATTTGTGTATGCGCACTGCTCTGGCGAATTACTATTCATTCACAATACACTTATCACAACGGCGCAGACGGTGCGGCACACCTCACCAGAAGTATTGACATGAGAAGCAAGGAGGCTTTCTCCCTCTGATGGGAGAATTATCCACTTCAGAGGATTTTTTTGAAACTCTCAAAGGATGAGCTAAATTCATGCTAAAATATTCAAAAGGAAAAAAATATTAATAATACACAGCTCCTTAATTTACTGCTATAGCATATTCTGTTTTCTGTTTGTTAGGCTGGAAGATGAAAGCTGAGCTTCACCAACCGATTTTCTCACGCCTTTATTTTCTTTTCTTGTTCAGGCTTCATTGTACAGCCAATAAGCTATTTTTTGTCATTACAGATGCTTTGGCTTTCATTAGGTCTGCTGATTGATGTGGTTGCAGATGCCCTATAAGTCAGGGAGATACACACAAACGTGGTGTACCTATGAGCTTTGGCTATCACTTTAAAAAAAACAAAACAGTAGCAGCTTTCGGTATAAATGAAGATGAAACTCTTGTTGGGGCAGATTTTAATGACTCTATTTTACTTGCCTCTCTTTTTATGAGGTGTTGACAGTTGAAGCATTGGAGCAATCTGAGCCCATTTACAAAGTTCAATACCCTATGCCGTATCCTACCCATGTGACCTCACTCAATATGGGAGGTAATAGCAAAATGTATAGCACTTTTCATAGAAAAAGGCAGTCGGTCAGGGGGATATTGCAAAGGCAGCACAACCACTTTAAATGGTAATTGTCCTTTACCACTGTATCGTGTATGAAACGTCCAGTCCAGTTTATAAACCTTCGACACCCCACACACACACACACACAGACACTCCTGCCAGCCACACCCATGTAAAATTATGTTGTTGGCTTTAAAACCATGTCAGTCATCATGATCCCTTCCTTCAAACCATACGTAAGCTACTCAGGCTACATAATTCTTCATCATTCTGTTAACGTGGAGGTCTGATGCTTAAATATATTTCACTAATGGATCGTAAATAAAAATGACCCTGGTCACCCACGAACGAATTAGTAAATTACTTTTCGGCTTGCCAGAATGACGGATAGGCCTTCAGAGAACCTAAGTGTTACTCAGAACATGTCAAGTTGTACTACAAGTAAATATTTAACTCGAAGGGAAGAGAAAGCGAGCCAAAAATTATTATCATAGAAAGGTCACTAATTAAAATATGAACAGGAAGTGCTTTTGTACTCAGCTGCTTTAATTTAGACTCCACTTTTTTTCAAAATACAGTGGTGCTTGGAAGTTAGTGAACCCTTTAGCAAATATTTTCCAGATTTCTACATACTGTGAATTTGAGAGAAAAAAAAACAGATTTTCAAACAAGGCCTAAAGTAAAGAGAACCAAATTAAATGAGATCAAATATTATGCTTAGTCATTTATTTATTGATTATAATAATCCAATATTACATGTCTGTAAATGGCAAACATATGTGAAACCCTGTAATTAGCAGGTAAAATGAAGGTGAAATTAGGGTCAGGCATTTTCAATTAGTTGGATGACAGTCGGGTGTGACTGGGAACTCTTTAGTATTTAAAGAACAGGGTCTATCAAAGACTGATCCTCACAACACGTTTGTGGAAGTGTATCATGGCATGAACAAAGGAGATTTCCGAGGACCTTCTGAGGAAAAAAAGTGCTGTTGATGCTCATCAACCCCCACCGATCCGCATTAAGACAGACTGTGTACAAATTGAGAAATTTCAAGACCATTGGTACCCTCCCCAGGAGAGGTCGACCAACAAAGATCACTCCAAGAGCAAGGCGTATCATTTTTTTAGGATCCCTTTCTCCTCAGTGAAACATGGTGGTGGTAGTATCATGGTTTGGTTGGGTTTGGGTGGTTTTTGCTGCATCTGGGCAAGGACAACTTGCCATCATTGATGAAAGCATGAATTCTGAATAATACAAACAAATTCTAAAAGACATTCAAGGGAATGTGGGTCCCACTGGATTGGATTGGTCAAGTCAAGTACCTTAATCTAATAGAAATCTTGTAGAAAGACCTTAAGCAAGCAGTCCATGTGAGAAACTCAGCATTGCAGTGTTGAAGCTGTTCTGTTTGTAAGAATGGCCTAAAACTCCTCCAAGCTGGTGTGCAGGACTGATCAATAGTTGCCAGAAACATTTAGTTGCAGTTACTGCCGCACAAGAGTGTCTCAGCAGATATGAATGCAGATATGAAGGTTCACATACTTATGACCAAGTATGATATTTTTGTCTCGTATGTTTAATTGTGTTCTGTTTATCTACATTTAGGACTTGTCTGACAATCTGATGATGGTTTAGGTCACATTTATGCAGAAAAATACAAAATTCTAAAGGGGTCCCAAATTTTCAAGCACCACTATGTAATTATTGTCAGTGACGTTAAGCTGCTGTTTGTTGAGGATTTACTTCCTTTTGGGATTTTAATTATAAATCAGGCAAAACACAGAGACAGCAGAGGCTTCATACACACATTTTATTTCCATAACACTATAATAGCATGTTCTATAAAAGATGTACCACTATGTAATAATGCCACAACTCAGAACGTACTTGAGATCTAGCTAAATTAACTTAGCTAGGAAAGTAGATTGAATCTGTTGATTCTGTTGACTTTTTTAGGTGTTCAAACTTAGTGTGACCATCAATGTTGTTTGATTCTAAACTCAAAGATTCAAGTTAATACGCGAAACAACCACTCAGGGTAGATTTATAATGGCCATTGTGTTTGATTCTGTGTTTCAGTGGTACAGTATGAATAATGGTAGTAATTTCGTGAGGAGAACACAGACACTAGCAAATGCAAAACACGTTTCTACACATACAGTGACCACAGAGAACGGCTTGGCCAAATTGATGTCACAATCAGTTTGCAAGTACATCAGTTCATATTATTGCTGAACTGAGGGATTGAAACTGAAGGCTCTTATCTGGACAAGCCGGATCGATTGAGGGTGGAAAAAGTCAGGATTTTCAGATAGTCAATTATTGCATTTAGATTATACTCTCTGCATCATTTGTCCTATCTGTCTGGCCCAATCACTGCAGAATAAGATGTATTATGATGCCATATTGTGGTTAGTAAGGACAAATTTGTTTGATCTAAACAAACAAGTTTTTTGATGTTAATGAGTTCATTTATTCATCACAATCTTTTGTACAGGTATGCACTGTTTAACGATCGCTTTACATTCTGTGAAACAGGTCGTTGATCGAAATGGTCATTGACTAGACATTACCATAGTCACGCTGTATTTTTATGCTACTGTAATGTAACTATAAAGGCTATTTTCACAAGGAAACTGTACTACTGAAAACACGACTGATTAGTGATTGAAACAACTTTTGTTAATTCGTACCATTAGGCTTGAGGCTTTGAGGACTGAAGGAAAGAGTACCGAGCAAATTTCTCCAATAAGGAATAATGTCAGTTGAATTAATTCGTTCCATACTCCCAGAAAATCCACACTGTATACGGCATTATGCATTAATGGAGTTGTATTGTACAGGTACTACATAGGGGAAAGGTTAAATGTATCATGAACTGAGGATTTTATAGAGTGTTTCGTAGAGCGGTCTATATTGTATAATAACAGAGCCTATGATAAGAACTGACAAGTATATTAATGTTTAAAACACTTACATTAACATACAGTTGGCCAAAATCATAAACACAAAGCTTATTTTATAATAAAGTGTTAAAAACTCTTATGTAATAAGTAATGTACGGAAAGTGAATAGTAAAAGCAAAACACTTACTCTATTGGTGAACTCAGGACGTTACCATAGCTGCTAAGCTAACTGCAGCCTGTGTTTCCTTTTGGTTTTCTCTAATAATTAACCTTTTCAGGATCCATGGAGATTTATTTGCACTAAGAATACAGTTCTATAGATGTAAAAATAAAGAAAAACATGATAACATTTACCAGACGCCTTTATCCAGAGCGACTTACAATTGGTACAATCTTACAATCCAAGCCTTTGTGGGTTAAGGGCCTTTCTCAGTGACCCAACAGTTCCAGATTGGCAGAGGTGGGATTTGAACCCTGGACCTTCTGGTCCATAGTCCAGTACTTTAACGGCTAGGCTACCACAGTCCCACACAGCACAGATCTTCACTGAGGAAGGGCTATTGTGAAGGTGAATCACTGAATAACTGTGTACTAAATCATGAATCATGAATTTCAGCTGAAATGAGTGGCATGGCTTGACTCAAAATGTGTCGAGAACCGAATTGGACGAGTTCCAAGGTGGTTGAAAACCGAGGTACTACTGTATATAGTTATAGGTTAAAGAGAATATACAGGTAGTGGGGGGTACTGCCTACAATGGGACAGGCACATACAAACACCATTTACAGATTGTTACAAATAAGCAGCAGAAAGTCAAACCCACAAACACGAGTAACCTGCACAAAAATCTCTAAACACATCAACCCCCAGCTGAACTAATGAGCAAGCGAGCACACGATCAGTAAGGTAGTTATTTACCTGTACTGAGTTACACACTGTACTGTACTGAACACTGTACTGTATGTTTGCATGTGGTAGGCATAATGCGCAATCCACAGCATGAAACTAAAAAGAATAATCACAAATTAACCTTTTTTCATCCATCAGCTCAAATGTATTGACTGATGATTCACTGCATCATCTCTGCTGATTTCCAGAATGAAAAGCAACAGCAGCAGGGCTGAATAAACATTCATCTGATTGGCACCGCTGTTGGAGGCTGCTTTGATTGCACAGCATTTTCTACATTAGTAATTTGCAGCTTTACCCCAACTTTATTTATATATGAAGAAATATTATAGCTCTTCCACTGACATTTACTGCAAACGTGTTTTGCAAACAATTTCGAAATTTAGGATGTTAGTGGCGATGTTGAGATGCTTCCTTTGAATTAGTATATTTTGTTTAGTGATCTCTTTATTTCAAAGTGTTGTCATGTTTAATATTCCACCAGCTGGGCACCTATTAAAAAAGAGCAAGGAAGAAAACAACATGTGTTTGGTTCGGGTATGCATTTTTTTTCCTCTCATCCAAGGCATATGCGGCCCGCCACTGCACTTTCCACAACTGCACAGCTCTATCACTCTGTGCTCCGGGAATGCTAATCAACTCACTCGGCCACACAACCAAGCAGACATCCGATTGGTTGGTTTGTTATGTTAATAATAGCAGGGACCCTGCTGTCCTTCCTTATTAATGGGAACATGGCCAATTGGGTGCCCATGGCTACAGATGGCACAGCTGCAATAGAAACTCAGGTCCCAGTGCTGGTGCACATCCCTGCACCGATTGCAATAGAAACCCAAATCCCAGTGGGGCTGTGCTCCTCTAGTGAATGCAATGGAAACTCTGGTTCCAGTAATAGGACATACATTTGCACTACAATATGTTCTTGCAATTACAATTTTGTGAGAAGTTAGATGATTCAATTCATGGAAAGTCAAATGGTTGAGGTTGGCGCAAGGTCACTTTTCAAAAACCTAAGAAAACTACGCTCACTACTTGGGATTCCTGCCACTTTGACCAGGTCTGGCTAGTTTCATCCAGTAGTCAATATGTTTGAAAGTTTAAAAGACACTGTAGTTGCTCTTGATTAAAGAAACTATAATTTGTTATATATGTTTACATCTAATGGATTTTTGCAGTAAGAAATATAGTGACATCAGTGTAGCAGTGAATCTGTGATCTTAACAGTGTTTATCAAGTGGCTTGAAATTTTACAATCAAGCCTCACTCTCCAAAACTCCAGCTATCTAAATTCCCTCTATAGGAAATGGGCTATATTCCCTTGCCCACTATCCAAACAACTGGCTCCTTCTGTAATGCATGGTGATTAACAAATACAGTTGTATCTTGGTTTCTCATAATTAATAACAAATTGGATTAATCCATTTCAGACCCCCAGAAAATCCAAACTGTATAAGGCATTATATGAATTAAAGGATAAGGTTAATAGTTAATGTTGATTTGCATTAATAGAATCCATCATAAGTTAAATGCATCATGAACTGGGAAGTTTAACGAGTGTTTGGTGTATCATAGCGGAGATGAGGCTGAAGTTGGCTTTTTTTTTCACCTTTTGTGGTCCACCTTAAGTGACTGCAGTTACATTATGGCACCTGTAGCTGGAGATTCCCCCTCACGATAAGTAATGATAAAGATTAAAACACTTTCATTAACCTACAGTTGGCCAAAATCATTAACACAGCACTTATTTTATGATAAAGTGTTGAAAATCATCATGGAATTTAGTGAGTAATGGATTGAAAGTGCAAAACACTTACAGTGGTGCTTGAAAGTTTGTGAACTGTTTAGAATTTTCTAGATTTCTGCATAAATATGACTTAAAACATCATCAGATTTTCACACAAGTCCGTGAAGTAGATAAAGAGAACCCAGTTAAACAAATGAGACAAAAATATTATACTTGGTAATGTTTTTATTAGGGAAAATTATCCAATATTACATATTAATGAGTGGCAAAAGTATGTGAACCTTTGTTTTCAGTATCTGGTCTGACCCCCCTGTGCAGCAATAACTGTAACTAAACGTTTCCTGTAACTGTTGATCAGTCCTGCACACCGGCTTGGAGGAATTTTATCCCATTCCTCCATACAGAACAGCTTCAGCTCTGGGATGTTGGTGGGTTTCCTCACATTAACTGCTCACTTCAGGTCCTTCCACATCAGGACTTTGCCATTCCAAACATTAACTTTATTCTTCTTTAACCATTCTTTGGTAGAACGACTTGTGTGCTTAGAGTCGTTGTCTTGCTGCATGACCCACCTTCTCTTGAGATTCAGTACATGGACAGATGTCCTGACATTTTCCTTTAGAATTCTCTGATATAATTCAGAATTCATTGTTCCTTCAATGATGGCAAGCCGTCCTGGCCCAGATGCAGCAAAACAGGCCCAAACCATGATACTACCACCACCATGTTTCACAGATGGGATAAGGTTCTTATGCTGGAATGCAGTGTTTTCCTTTCTCCAAACGCTTTTCTTTTAAACCAAAAAGTTCCATTTTGGTCTCATCCATCCACAAAGCATTCTTCCAATAGCCTTCTGCCTTTTCCACGTGATCTTTAGCAAACTGCAGATGAGCAGCAATGTTCTTTTTGTTCAGTGTTCTTCTGATGGTGGACTCATGAACATTAACATTAGCCAATGTGAGAGAGGCCTTCAGTTGCTTAGAAGTTACCCTGGGGTCCTTTGTGACATCGCCAACTATTTCACTCCTTGCTCTTGGAGTGACTTTTGCTGGTCGACCACTCCTGGGGAGGGTAACAATGGTCTTGAATTTCCTCCATTTGTACACAATCTGTCTGACTGTGGATTGGTGGAGTCCAAACTCTTTAGAACTTTTTTTCCAGCCTGATGAGCATCAACAACTCTTTTTCTGAAGTCCTCAGAAATCTCCTTTGTTCGTGCCATGATGCACTTCCACAAACATGTGTTGTGAAGAGCAGACTTTGATAGATCACTGATTGTCATCCTATTGATTGAAAACACCTGACTCTAATTTCACCCTCATTTTCCTCAAAAAATAATGATCAAGTATAATATTTTTGTCGCATTTGTTTATCTGGGTTCTTTTTATCTACTTTCAGGACTTGTGTGAAAATCTGATGATGGTTTAGGTTATATTTATGCAGAAATATAGAAAATTCTAAAGGGTTCACAAACCTTCAAGCAGCACTGTACTCTGTGTTCTAGAGCATTCAATTCCTGGTTTGCTCTTAATAAGGTAACATTTTCAGGACCCATGGAGACTTATTTGCACTGATTTGAGAATACAGGACTGTAGATGAAAAACACGATAACCACAGCACAGATCTTATCTGAGCAAGAGCTGTTGTGAATCTGAACCACTCGTGAATCATGAGTCAATTTTTTTTCTAGTCAAAATGCGTCAAGTTCCAAGGTGGTCATGAATCAAGGTACCACTGTACATATTTTAAAAGGTATTTCAACACCAATTGAGTATGTGTCACTGTATTCTAGTAAATGCAGCAGCTGTTCATAATCTTTTTTTTGCTTGTTTGTTTATTTATTTATTCATTGCATTTTCCTATACCCATCCTTTCCCTGTTTCAGTAAGAAGCCCAGGCTTTCATTTTATTCAGTGAGGTTAAGTTAGAGTTAAGGTAAGCTCTAAAAGAAACAGTGTGGAACAGAAGAGGACATTTTACATGTTTATGTGTGCACCTGCACTTACCCACAGCAAGCCCATTGCCAGACAGTCATCTGAACAGAAAGCCATTTAAAAAATCCCAAGTTTAGGCTGACATCATTGAGAGTAGATAAGGTTGAAGATTCATAGCAGATACTAGAAAAAGGCTCTTAATAGTTGAAAATTCTTTAGTAGCTAGCTAAACTACAAACATCTCTACATGAGCTACTAGGGTTTCTGTTGCAGATTTGGAGTTGAGAATTTTGTAAAGCTGCTTTGAGACAATGTCACAATGTGGCATTAAAAGCAAAGTCAAGCTGTAACTCATAACATAGCTAGTACCATAGCTTAGCAAACTATATTCATTAAAGTGGCACGCACAGCAGGGAGTATTGTAGTATCCAGTTTTCATTTGATTCCATATGTAGAAAGTCTTCTCGTTAACAGCAAGCTATATTTTTGCCATGGTTTGTGCTTTAAACATTGGAAACAATTCACATATATAGCATGAAATCACACTGCTCCACTCAATGCATTTATTATGTTCTATTTAGTGGGTTATTATGCTTAATGAACTTTAAAATTTTATCTTTTGTTTTGTTATGGGTTAGGTTAGGCTCACTCGACCATGCATTACCCCAAATTTACAGCCAGTTTTTTTCTTTGAGTTTGGTTATTAATATGTATGTAATTCAGGTGGTGTATTGTCATATTTCCTAAGTTAATTGGGTCATTTTCGGTAATTACATTAACATTATCCCAGTCTACCTCACAATACCTCTTCAGTGTCCATGAAGGTGAATGTGCATTAAGATTAGATGCTGAGAGGGTTCCGTTTTAAATTAAAATTTATTTTTCAATGACACCTGAAATGTCCATGCTAAGCACCAGTCTACATAGAGTGTCCCCCTGTTATTCTCAAGGTCACAAGGGGAGAAGGAGTGTTAATTGAAAATGAAATAGTCTACCTGATGGCATCACCTAATTATCAAATATCAGAGTGGAGAGCGGTGGTCTAAAAAGTGAGAAATTATGAAAGGATCACCTTGAACATTATGGGCCGTGGCATGCTCTGAGCCTTCACAATGACCAATAACATCTAATCTTGGTTCCAAATTAAAGCCCAGGACCCATGTCCTGAGAGCAGAAAGACAAAGCTCTTGGAATAATAAATGTAATCTAAAATCAGATGTCTCTTCAGAATTGCCTTCTAGCCCTTTTTCCATGCTTGAGGGACTACATGGTCACATTGTCTTAGGTTCAAAAAGATATAATTATCATAAATATAGTATCAGAATCCTTGTATGACTGAGTGGAAACATGGAGCAGACCATGTACTGAGGCAGAAGAACTGGCTTTGACAATAAACAGTGATGCTGAGCATGGGCTGCAATGACAAAAGTCCCTGACATTTAGTCTGCAGAGCTTCTGTCTTTCCGTGCCGTCAGCACGCCACACTAATGGGTCCTGACATTACAGCTGTAAGAGATGCCAACCATGAAATGTGGCAGACAAAGGGTTATGAAAGAAGGAAAAAAATGAATCAGCTCAGACTGAATGACACCTATTCTCCAGCCTCCACTTCTGTAGGCTACTGGCCAGGCAGACCAATTAGACCTGAGCCATGTATATAAATTGGCTGCACTTTGGTTAAGGCTTAAGAGTGGTGCCTCAATCAAGGCACAAACAAATTCAAGGCAATGGGGTCAACAGGTTTCAGGCAGTCCATACAGCACATTCCCTGCGGCTATTTCCAATTCTCCTCACTCCCTGCATGTCTCAGCCTTTAGTGCTCGTGTCTGTCTATCTTTTCCCTAAGCCAAGTCTGTCAGCTCCATTGGAGATCACTTATCTATTGACTTTTCATGCCATATTTGTGAACGGTTTCCGCTGCTCAAAGCACAAAAACCATGGCTACAATGCAGCTATTGAGCCATCACTTTACAAGAAAAAGTAGGCAATATGAGCTTACTTTTAAACTTTTGCATTATTGTGTGACTTTGATGTCTAGCGGTTTTCCTGCACTTTGTCTCCTAAGCCCGTCTATGTACTCGGTTTTGTTTCCTGGACTCTGATGTACCTCTTGATTCCATTCACTGCTCCTGTTAACAAACCCTGCCCCAGATTGCAGTGTTATTTCCTAGCGGTTTATATATATACATATATTAGTTTTTGTACTCTGGAGTGTTTTTTTGGACTCTGGTTTTGTTCATTTTTTCAGCGATTTCTGTGCTCTCATTCTATCCCCATTAAACTTCCGAGAATAAAGCTCTCTGCATTCACCTCCCATTTCTGCCAGATATGACAGAAAACCCTGCCACCAGGGATATAGCAGAAGCCAGTTTTGGTCCACCACATTTGCTGCATTTACTGCTACTACAGAGCTGGCAGCAGAAGCAAATAATGGAAATCATGTGGTCCGTTGCTGAGCTCCAGTCCTGGCACTGTGGCTCCCCCAGCGATCCCTTCTGGTACTCAGCTCATTTTCCAAAAGTTTCTTACTCCTGTCCTTCTTGAGAAATACAGTGGTGACCCAGGGGACTGCCAGGGCTTCCTCCAGCAGTGCCCCCAATATATTGTGCATTACCCAACCAGCAGTGACTCTGCTCGCATTGAGCTCCTTATCTCCCTGCAATTTGCTTGTGCCCTTACCTGGCCCAAAACCATTTAGAACTGCCAAAGAGAGAAAACCTGTGTCTACAGTAATTTCCTGGGAGCTTTCCATGCTGTTTTTGAATATCCTTGTAGTGGTTCCCACCTTGACTTCTGTGGTGACTCCTTCAACTCCTATCTCAGCTCCTATGGCGCTGCCTCATCGCTAGTGGCTCCTGCCTTGTAACCCATGACCCCTAATGTTTCTGATGCCATCCCAGTGGCCTCTGACATCCCTGACACTGTCCCAGCTGCCCTGATGTTGCCACGTCACTGCATTATTGCGTGACTTTGATGTATAATGGTTTTCCTGCACTTCAGCTCCTAACCTTATGTTGTATGTACCATGTTTTGTTTCCTGCACTCTGTTTTACATCTTGTGTGTCAGTTTGTCTGCCTGATATCCCACTGGTCTGATTTTTGACTTTGGTCTGGCTTTGATTCCATTTTCCTGTTTCTCTTAACAAACCCTGCTGCGTTTCTGTTTTGCGTGTGTTACCTTGTGTTTGGATTCTTTGCTCGGGAGCAATGTTTCTCAGTTTTGCACTATGGACTGTTTTTTGGACTCCAAAACAGACTGTTGGTGTGTTCAACTATTTCTGTGCCCTCACTTTGTCCCCATTAAACATCTTAGAATCAGGTGTCTGCATTCGCCTTCTATATTTGCAAGATATGATAAGGGCAACAAATTAATCTAATGCATGTCTTTGGAAAGTGGGAGGAGACTACTCACATGGCAACTGGGAGGATATGCAAACTCCAAACAGGGGATCTCTGGAGCTGTGTGGCATCCACAATAACTACTTGTGCCACCATTCTGCCCAACATTGTCAAGGTTGTGGTGAATTAGATATGATTTTGCCACAAGGTTTACAATTAAAGCAGTACACAGTGAGATATTGGAACTGGTGTATTGTGGTAGTAGATGCGAGGCCTATTTTACCAACAGAAGAAAATTTTGTGAGGTCACAGTGCTAAAGAAAGTCTATATAATCCTCTTTATCATTCCCGCTAATTGATT
Source organism: Ancistrus triradiatus (assembly GCA_025084515.1). Lineage (NCBI taxonomy): Eukaryota > Metazoa > Chordata > Actinopteri > Siluriformes > Loricariidae > Ancistrus > Ancistrus triradiatus. The sequence goes on from JAJAGP010000995.1 coordinate 166,193, forward strand.
AATGATTATAAATTTGGAAGATTAAGCTATTATTGTTGGTATTATCAGTCAAAAATGTAAAGGGAGAGTTACACAGCATCTGGAGTTAAGAGCTGGACTTAAGAGATTGAATGAACTTCCACAGAGTTTTCACCAGAAAACAATGTCTTTATGAGTGTTGTGAAGAAATAGAGGAGAATAGAGGTGATAAAACCAATGAATTTGCTGATGCTGTGTAATTCTCCCTCTACATTTCTGACTGATACATAAAAAATGATGTATAAACTAATTCATTACATTTTTGTTTCTCTGTCTTTCCAGTGCATCTAAATCTTTGTCTTGTGAGGATGAAAAACTTTTGCTCATTGGAAGTGTCAGGCTGGTCATTAATAGCTTCATTTTAGAAATGTAATTTGAAACAAATGTTTTCAAAACCAATTTTATGAACTGTCAGGAGTCGCGCTCCCGAAGCTAGGGGGTAGGCTTGGATAGGCTTGGTGCGATTGTGCATCCGCCAGCCCTCGTTTGCCGCCATGTATGCAATTGGCGACACCTGTTGGTCGGCCTATTTAAGTGCAAGTCATATCCTTGACTGAACCTGAGACCTCACCCGTCTCACGTGCGTTTTTGTGTTTGTTAGGGAAAGTAGGTAGCTGGCGGTTTGAAGACCGTCAGTAACAGTACGGGCTAGAGACCGGAGGTAACCTGGTCAGGGCTTAGAAGCCAGTGTAGGGTCAGAGTCCTCACACTTCGCCCACATTTCCTCTACGGTTTCAACGTCTCTCTCGGTGGCTTTGGCCCATGTACGGAGAACCATGAGCTACGCCATTTGCACTGCTCAGCTTAGAGGGCACTAAGCGCTTACGGTGTTAGTTTTTGTTGGGGTTTTTGCTCGTTTCTCCTCAGTGTTTGAGTGGCGCGTTTGGGTTACTCAGTGGGATTCGACGCATCTGCCCAGAGTTCAATCCTCAGCCACTGAAGTTGTTTTATTTACTTTCTTTTTAATGTGAATTTAGTTTCTTTCTTTTGGTTATATTTTGCTTCACCTATTCCATCTGGAGCTAACTGCATTTGGGTCCTTTTACTTTTGTTTTATACATTTTTCCTTCTTTTTTATTATGGCGAACCATAACATGAACTCATCATAATTAGTTGTATAATTTTAATATTGCTGCTTTGTTATGGCAGGCGTCGTTGCAATATTACGTGTGTATGTGGCAGGGTAATACTTGAAGAGCTTTAGTCGGTGTGTCATTATCATGCAATTTTGGCACTCCTACAACATCACTTAACCAATCAAATGTCAGAGCCGGAACTAACTGTGGTGTAATATAGTGTATTATATGCTAAACTATATCCATAGTTAACACTGTTTGTAGTGTGGAGAAAGATATTTTTAGATAGCAGTATCTCATACATTCTGTGTTCAGGTCAGGCAAACTTAATTTCTGTGCCAGGAACAATATTCGTCTCTTAATTTTCAATACCTGGAATCTCTCAGACCTATTCTATATCTCATTTTTCTTGAACATTCAACAAACTGACAAGCAATAGGTTATTTACCTTGATAAGCTGTCATGTACAGTGGTGCTTGAAAGTTTGTGAACGCTGTAGAATTTTCTTTATTTCTCCATAAATAGGACCTAAAACATCATCAGATTTTCACACAAGTCCTAAAAGTAGATAAAGAGAACCCAGTTCAAACAAATGAGACAAAAATATTACACTTGGTCATTTATTTAGTGAGGAAAATGATACAATAGTACATATTAGTAAGTGGCAAAAGTATGTGAGTTTTTCCACACAAGGCATATAAATACACAAAAATTATTTGAACTGATTTTATTGACTTTATTCAATAAAATCAGTTCAGTATTCAATATTTGTCTGTGGAGTTACACCCCCCCCTCCCCCTTCTAAATTCATTGGAACATGTAATGGACTGTAATTTAAAGGACTTGCAAATCTAATGATAGATCTGATCTGACTAGTAACTAGACACATGTCAGACTTGATTGCCCATGGAAAATTAATAGAATTATAATGAAGTTCAAATTTTGTATAAATGACTGCGAAAGAAGTTGCACAAAAGATGTAATAAATGACTTGGTGATCGTTATAAATGGTTTTAATGGCCTGGCCAAATTTGACCATGAACATGAAACACTGGAACACAATAGAAGGATTAAATATTAAGGTAATGGTTTAGCGCTAGCAGACAGGTGGGACGGGTGGTACATGTGATGAAAGAGACCCTGCTCATGTTTGAATCTGTAGAAAGCAGAGAGACAGGAGGGCCAGTTAGAAAGGACCCTACAATATTATAGTGCACTGACATCTTTAAACTAGCTAGAGTTTTGAAAAGGTCAAAATGAGTTTTTTTTCCCATACGAAATCTTGTAGGTAGACTCTCACTATACTAATATTTGCTATCTGAAGCAAGTTGAATTGTTACAAAAATATTTTGATAAATATCAGAATGTATTAGTATTTGGTATGTTCCCCCTTCTGCTGTAACAGCAGTGTGTACTCAAGCTGAGATGGACTCCACAATTTTGCAAAATCTGACCATGTTATTCCAGCATGATATCACAATACAGTGGTAAAACAGCAAATATGGCCCGTAAGAAATAATATTAATAGAATTAATCTGTTTCAGCCCCCTAGAAAATCCACACTATATAAGGCATTACATGCATTAATGGAGTTGTATTGTACAGGTGCAATGGGGATACATTCCGAAGAAATCCATCATAAGTTAAAAGTATCATGAACTGATGAGTTTAAGAGTGGTTGTTAGAGCGGTCTATATTGTATCATAATGGAGCCTATGATAAGTAATGATAAGTGTGTTAATGTTCACTAAAAAATCAAAAATCATTAACACAAAGCTTATTTTATAATAACGTGTTGGAAAATTTCATGTAATTTAGTGAGTAATGGGTTGAAAGTGAAAGTAAAAGCAAAACACTTACTCTGTTTGTGAACTCAAGGCACTAGCATAGCTGCGAATGCTAACTGCGTTCTGGAGCATTAAGTTCCAGTTTCCTTTTCAGTTTGCAGTCACACCCCTTTTTATGACCCATGGAGACTTATCTGGACTAAGAATACAGTAATGTAGATGTAAAAATAAAGAAAAACATGATAAAAAATAGTGGAGATCTTCACTTAGCAATAGCTATTGTGAATCTGAACCACTGAATCACTGTGTACTGAATCGTGAATCATGAGTGGTGAATCGAGTTTCATACAAGTTTAACCAAGTGCACCAAGTGCCGAGCAAAAGACAAGAACCAAAACAAATTGTTCTAGTAAAAATGCATTGAGAACCGAATTCGACAAGTTCCGAGGTGGTCGAAAACCGAGGTACCACTGTATTTCAAAGAACATCTTGTAATGACTGAAGACTTGGCATTCTCTGTCTTCAGGTGACTGTAAAGAAAAATATATGACAGTCAGCTCTGCTTTATCTCATTTTGTCTTCAAGTAGTTGTTGTAAACCTTTGATGTGTGTTTTGGATCATTATCCTTCTTCTTTAGGAATCAGACTTTCGGCCCCCATGGTATGTTTCAGTTTACAAATGCTTATTTCAGCATCAAATAAATGCTAAAAGAATGAATTCAAATATGGTCTGTTTATAAAGGGGAGAAACATACTGTTTCCTCTCAGCTCTTGCTGTTGCCATCAGTAACGAAGTCAAAAAGAAAATGTCAAACAGCATCCCTATGATTACTAGAGCTAGCCCGAAATTGTACCATGCAGTCTTCATGAATTATCTGTCCTATCTATTGGTTTTTACCAATGCACCACTTGTTTTTTAAAAAAAAGCAGATGTATCAGACAGTATTTGGCCACAATTATTATTTTTTTATCCACTGACAACCAACGATAAGGATAATAAGAGACTCAGCCTGACAAGGTGTTAATTCCAAAGTGAAACTTTGTTACTGTCTTTTACAGTAACTGTCAAAGCTTTGTTTTTGTCTTCCTATTATGGCCTATAAAAATCCATTTCACCCTCTACTGGTGAAATTCTTTGAGATATCTCAGTAAGTGCCCCTGGCACAGCTCTTGCATTGATTGCTCTTATGTGGAAAAAATAGCCCTAAAAATATTTTCTGTACTAGCTTGGTACATTTGTTGCTCTGCTCCGAGAATGTGTATGTGTCAGTGTATGCTGTGCTCATGTCGTTGAGAATAAATGTGTACAAAATGTATGGATTCGGTGGCACTGCCAGAAAGAACTGTTTTGTATACAAGTACACACTGTGCAGTTATCTACAATAAATCAAAATTTGTAAACTAGAGCATGTATTAAATCCTTATATGGCAGAGATGCAGCAGTAGACAGGTTTCTGGCAGGCAGCTAGTGGAGAGAAGGAAGACAGTGAGGAAAATAACATCTGTGGGGAAATAGGGATTTGCGGCTCTCTGTTGTGTAAACACATCAAATACATTTGAAGGGAAAATATGTTCCTGGATGTTTTCAGGCAGAACACTGAATTATCATGGGTTTAGAATTAGTAAGTTTAAATTTCTGGACTGGGTTTTAGGTGATATTAGCTTCAAAATTCACTTTAACATCCCTATTTTCAGAAGGAAACATCTCAGGTCATGCAACAAAATATGTAGATTTTTCAAGTTCTAACCAGTACTGCATTGTCAGGTGAAAATCATGTTTTACAATATTAAGGTAATGGTTTAGAGCTAGAAGACAGGTGGGACGGGTGATACATTCGATGAAAGAGGCCCTGCTCATCTTCGAATCTGTGGAAAACAGACAGACAGGAGGGTCAGTTAGGAAGGTTATAGCCACAATATTATAGTTGCACTGACAGTCTTGTTTTATATTGAGTCTGGACTTGCACATTTTCCCTACTCATACTGGACTTCACATAGACCAGGATCAAGACCCACCTAACCGACCTCAAGGTAGCACTGACACTAGTGAGCCTCTGGCATGGCGGAACATGTAGACATACACACATAGGACCTTTGTTTGTTCATATCGGCACCACTCCTCCCATGGATCCTGCCACCTTTCAGTCTAGCTTGAAAAAACGTCCAGAGTAGAAAAAGGGGTAATTGGAAGGGGAAAAACAGCCAACAATACCCATCACCACACACAACCCACAAAATATCACACAAAAGATATATAAAATGTGCATCCACAGCTAAATTGAATAATCAGGGTATGAATGGGCAGAATCACAAGTAGGCACTATAATACGGGCGAGTTCAAGCCTCAGCACCAATGAGCAGCATGCGCAAGCTTCCAAAGCAAGGTCAAAAGCAAACTCCAAGACACGCCAGCGTTTCAAAACGAATGTCAAATGGGTATCAAAGCGTTTATCAAAAGGAGTTTTCAAGCAAATGTTAAACAAACATGAAGTGTGGATATGAAGCACAACAGTGACTAACTAAATGCATGGAATATGGCACACTTAATGTCAGTGACCTCTGATGCACTCAGGCTCACGTAACAGACAGAGTGCCCACATACAGACCGAGACTAAAAGACTTTCATTCAAACTGACCCATTCACAGGCCATAACAATCCCCAGATCGGCGCCACCTCGTACCATGCCCTCCTTGCTCCTTGGGCTGTCATTGTTCCCAGAATGGTATTACATCCTCCTAGATTCCAGGGCCCTAATGGCCCCAAGCCAGTGAGACTCTGTAAATGGCTCCTTTTCCACACATGAAATGCAACAATGGAGCCAGAGGCAAGATTCAAACAAGGATGACTACCACTGAGCCATTCTTGTTCGTATCTCGCCACAGGTGAGGTGTGGTTGCAGTTGTAGTCAATTTCCTGGCACTGTGATGTCCATGTGTATGGGTTCCTGACACCGAATGTCCAGATATATGGTGGCTCCGGAGTCTCAGCGCTCCTTAGGATGGGGGCTGGGTGTGTGTGACGTCTGTTGCAGGGGTGCCCCCACACTACACCGACAATATTTAACAAGTCTGTCCATTAGCTAGTACTGACCTGTAGTGATGATCATCTGCTAGGGCCATGCAGAGATAAAACATAGATTAAACCAAACAACATAGTCCAAAAAGATGTAGTCTAATTGAATCTATATTGTCATTTCACCATTGCACTGTCCTAACATTTTTTCATGCGTCATTGTACTTAGGGTTGACTCCTTTTGAAGGTTTTCATTTGAGTGTGTTCTACAAAAATGCATTTTTACTGAATAAAATAATCAGTGCCAATTAAACTGAATTATACAATACTAAGATAAGTTAGGATACTATTATAAAAAGAACATTTCAGGTGCTCAGGTGGTGCGGTGGACTCATACGCTAGCCCACCACCTCAGAAGACCCAGGTTTCAATCCCAGCAGAGCCTTCCAGCAGGGTGTGGCATCACATGTAAACACAACTGGCTTCACAGTTGTGTCTGAGGGTCAGAACAGTGCATCAGTGACCCTACCTAGCCCCTGACATGGAGTTACAGTCCGTCCATTCATATACTGATGATTATCTGTAAATCATTTTTCATTTTTGAACTGAAATGTGCATTGTGTCTGTTGTTTTGTAAATGCAATGCTTTTTTGTGTGTGTTTTGTTTTGTAAGGTTTTGGACAGTTTTGTTTTTCATCAGATGCAATATTTGTCTTTTATTTACAAGAAGAGGAAAATCCAAGGGCCGAGCTTTATGACATTTTCATACATTCCTAGGAAAGAAAAAAAAATTCAATTACTTTATTTTCAGAGCTTTTCCATTACCTGTGAGATACCCTGGATCAACTTTAATAATTCAGTGTGCTGACTCTGGCCATTACATGCCATGTTAAGGCATCAGAAGAGACCTGCTCATCAATTTTGTTTCAGACAAAAAACACAAGCCATTTTCAGTCCTCATGAAACAACGGCATGTACTCTGCTTCATCAAGATTCTGGTTTGAAAAAAGAGGCTTCAGCATTTAAAAAGGTCTCAAAGGATCTCAAGTTATTCTTAGCACATTTTCAAAGAACTGGTTTTGTCTCCTAAAATCAGAGAATGTAGCAAGTACACTCACCCCAAGGATGTATCACTGACACCAAGAAACTGAGGTTTTATCATGTTTTTTTTTTCTTCTTTCCTTTTAACAGTTAATTAGCAAACTTATTCTCACCCAACTCAGAATGTAACAGATTTTGTCCTTTTCAGAGCATTTATTTTCCAAGACAATGGAGCCACTGTTGCAACTTGCTTCCCGTTCTGCCAATAAAGGGTTGAAGGATGGTCTCCTTTGATGCCATGTACTCACTATCTACCTGACCGTAGGAGCAGTTACCGAAATATATGGTTAAGGGAACAAGCACAAATCACTAGTGACTAACAGATATATTGCACATCCAGAGGCATAGTTTATTTCCTCGCATCCCCTCAAGGGAGCTTGATATAGACTGCAGCGAGAGTTAAAGGCCTGTTACAGAATGGTTGTTTTCCAAGTAAAAATTCAAAGCGAGTTCAATTGTAGCATTTTTACATGAGTTCCTAGAGCTGCACTAGGAGAACACCCCCCCAATCCGGTTACTTCCCCCAGATACAGCCCGATTGTTCCTGTGTAAATCCCACCCAGTTCCTCATGGTGGTGGGCTAACATATTAGATTGCTGCACTACCCAAATGACTTTTATGGATGGATTATAAATAATATCTCAAAATGCCAGTGAAACTAGTCAGGGTGCACCTAAGCCTACACTGAGATTTCAGGAACATATCTACAACCATAATGACTTTATGCTGGGGAAGCTTTGTCAAGTATTAATTCACTCACTCCTTATTTCACACATCCCATTACAATGTTCACATAATTCATTGCTGCCTTTCACATATGTGAAAATGATTGTTTCATAATTGATTCCCCACTGTTATGTGTTAGGTCACACTAGAAATGGACTTATAAAACAAACGCCTACTGAATCATTTCTGTTATCCCAAAGTGGCAAATTAATTACAAAGAAGAATGAAACAATCATGTAGAATAAAACAGTGTATACAAGACATTAGCTGGAATAATGAATTAATTCTGAATATTCGTTTTTAGTTATATTATATAGTGTTGTTTATGCCTTCTGACAGGTTATTCAGAAAATAACATCCACTACTGAACGTTCAGCATTTGATTCATGTTTATGATTTTTTACCATTTCACCATAGTAGTAGAGTACTCCCTGTTCCCAGTTGCTGCTATGTTCGTTCATCTGTTCACAAGCTTATGTTAACCTGTGTTAAGTATTGGGATTACAAATAAGTCATGTTCATTCATTAATAATGAAGCATAACACATTACTGTTTCAAATAGTTATTACATTTTTCATGGTTTGCTCTCATATAGTTGCCAGGTTGCTAAGGACCGTTATTGTAACATACTTTTCCTATCAGTTTTATAGTAGTTACTGAATAATGCATAGTATTTACTGGGTAATGTGCTTAGACATGAGTGACTGAATAATAAGCACGAGTTTAATGGGTTGCTGGTTAAGTGGCCATGGAATAAGCAAGACATGACTCGCCATAAGATTTGGGTGAGGAAACACAGTGCTGTTTGTGTGATGGTTTCTTTGTCATCTCCCTTTGTTCCTGATATCAGAACACTTCATATACAGACAGGAGACATACCTGTATAACTGACGGGTGACTCTGTTGGGGAGTTTTGCTGGCTGGTTTGTGTAAATTCACTGAAACTTGATGTAAAGATCTTCTGACTGTTCCCCTGGTCAATATAATGATCATTTCTAATGGGGTTGGTCTTTCCAGTATGGTAGTACCTCAGTCCACATAGCATGAGTGAGCATGAGCATAAATGGTTTGATCTTGAAAATTTTGGCCAAAATTGTTGTGTAGTTGTTACCACCATCAACAAAACACCATGATGGTAACATATTTTGGAGAGATGGTGTTCCATATCTTCAGTTCAGTTCCAGAGGCTTGTAGGATCTATGCCTTGTGTTGGCTGAAGACCTTACTAAAGCAGTACAGTGGTACCTTGGTTCTTGACCACCTTGGAACTTGTCGAATTCAGTTCTCGGTGCATTTTGACCAGAAAACTTTGTCTCGGTTCTCGTCGTTTGCTCAGTACTCGGCGCACTTGCTTAAACTTGCATGAGTGGAGCTGTGCGACTCATTTCGGCTGAAACACTTTTCATGATTCATGATTCACAATTCAGTACACAGTGATTCAGTGATTCAGATTCACAGTAGCTGGTGCTCAGTGAAGTGAATCTCCGCTGTTTCTCATTTCAGTGTGTTTTGGTTCATTTTATATCTATAATACTGTATTCTTAGTGCATTAAGTCTCCATGGGTCCTAAAAAAGGATTGTATTGAATGCCACCCAAAAGGGAAACAGGAACTTACTGTTCCAGAAGACACAGACAGGCTGCAGTTAGCATTAGCAGCTATGCTAGCACCATGAATACATGAATAAGTGCTTTTACAGTACAGACGCTCAGTATAGACGCTCTACCAAACACTCGTTAAACTCCTCAGTTCATGATACAGTTAACCTGTTATGAATTTGTAGGAATATATCCCCATTGTAAATCAGGAAGCACCTGAACAATATTCCATTAATGCATATTAACACTAACTATTAACCTTGTCCTTTAATTCATATAATGCCTTATACAGTGTGGATTTTCTGGGGGTCTGGAATGGATGAATTCAATTTTCATTTTTCCTTTTGGGAACAATTTGCTCGGTGCTTTGTCATTTTCGGTTCTCGACAAACCTTCTGGATGGAATTAACCACGTACCCCTATATATTGATTTTTTCTTTTGATTGTCAACCATCTATGGATAATATGATATTTAATATTTGTTATATACTGTATTATGTTTGAAAAAGTTTACTGTATATTTCAGATGATATCATATATTGCATTACATAATCACATAATGTAGCTGATCGCTACGATTTGTGAGAAATATTATTTCCAGGTATCTCTGAGAGTGATTTTATAGGAGACTATCTTAAAAGCAGTCAGGATAGCAAATATCCCAGCTTTCCAATAGCTGATATGGATGGTGAGTGGGTTTGAGAGCGGGCAAAGTGGAGCTCTGTCAACGGTCTTGTATTCAGAGGGCCTGTAATCTCTCAGACATATTGCTCCATCCATCTACGTTATCTCTTCATAAAACAACCTCAGCATATATGAGCTAGAGAAATTGTTTCCTTTCTTTATGATTTCAAAAAGCACTGGCATGAAGAAAGGGCCACCTACATATGGAAATGATTTTACTTTTAATATGAGAAGTGTTTTTTTTTTTATGTTTTTTTTTTTAAATCTCACTTACGTGTCATGTTATGGCCGAATCTATTACTTCTCTTCACACGCCGACCTATCAACACAATAAGCTCTCTTGGCAAGCTGGGAGAGCGCAGCATGGATCTTGTAGCGCTCTCCGTGTGATTATCATGATCAGTGTTGATTGCTGATTGTTATGATGTTTGTGCCTTTCGTCTATTCAGCACACGCTGTGTGTTTGGGCAGTGCTGATTTTGTTGACGCTGCCGCCCCCTCCTCCGCACTCCTAATGGAGGAGAGGCCTAAGCAGAGGAGAGGAGACAAGAGGCCGGGGCCATCAGACATAATGAACACTGTGCAATCAGGCCCATCAGCCCACGGTAGCTGGCTAGAAAAAAAAAAGTCAAGTAGTCAGAGGATGGCAGCAAGGTGGATATTTTCTCTACATTCAGAAAGAAAAGATTAAGGATATGTTCCATTTACTTTTCATTCCCATCCAGTCCGTGTACAGAGGTGTACTGTATGTCTGTGAAAGACAAAGTAGCACATTATGCAAGTGTCATGACTGGAGAGGGGTATATTTATTTATATCCATGGAAAGAATCAAATGTTATAGCCAGTACAGGTTTTTAATCAACGCTATCAAAAGGTAAGAAAGTGCCGAGTCTCTGACCTGTCGTGTTCTTGGACACTTTCTTCCTCTTGCACCCTGTCCTTGCTGCCGTTCCATTATTTGTTTTGGTGTTTTAATCTCAGCTAAGTCAATAATATTCTTTGTCACTTGAAAAGGGTAAGATGAGGAAAAAAGCCCATCCTTTGTTACGAGGGTCTGCCTGTGACTTCTTTCTGTTTGGACTCCCACAAAGTAATCATTAAATGTTGTTTTGAGGACCGCAATTACTTTCAGATGCATCAGGTCAAAGAAGACATGGACAGAGAGAGAAAAAAGCGTGAGGTGAAACAGGAGGGAGTGAAAGAGTGAGAGACAGAGAGACAGAGACACAGAGAGAGAGTGGTGAAGAAGTGGAGAGGTGTGAAGCTGGGGCTCTCAGGCGTCAATATAAAAGGTGCTTCTGAGAGCTGATATATTCCTAACACATAGCGACTCACATTGCTTTGTTAATCTGTCATTGTATCTGCGGCAAACTAAAGCATGAAGCACATGACTGCTCTGATCTCCCAAATGTCCTTTAGTTTCTGCAGCTCTAGATGCATACATACTGAAACTACTTTTTGTTTTTCATACTGCCACAGTCATAATAATTCTGTCTAATGTCATACACACAAACTTTTATATTGTTATTGAACGAATTATTTCATCAATGAAAAGGCATGTAAACACTTATATTTAACTGTAACTGGTAGGTCCTCCTTTAGCTGCAGTAATGTGTCCTGAAAATACTGATTTGACTTGGACTCACAATGGTGAGGAGGAATTTTAGACCATTCTGTGAATATTGTTTTAACTAGTGGACATAAGAGTTTAACAAGTTCTTGAAATTTCTGCAGACCTTTTGATTTTAGTCCACAGTTAAATTCTCAGGAATGCACATTGTGCGTTTGGTGTGATTTTTGCAGGACAACCATTCTGTTCCAACCAACTATTCCTATAGTCCCCCAATCCTCATCTCCAGTCTCAGCCTTAGACCAGAGATTTTAGACTTAAAATCTTTAGTTCTTTATTATTGTGTTCACCAATGACAGTAAAAGTACATCAAAGGTACATCTGTTTGTGTGTTATTAGCTTAGGCAGAATTTGTGTGTCTATTATTATGGCATGAATTGATGAAAATTAGACCATTTAGCTACTACAGAAACTCAGGTAACTCTAATTAGCTCACATTTGCCATCCAACTGTATCATTAAATACAATATAAGAGCAATCTAATAAAAAAGTGGAATAACAGTAAAAATAAAACTGATAAATTCCCCAACTATCATGAACAGAACTAGCTTTTAGGCTTTGTGTGGGAAGCATGGCACAATTCTCTGGAACTGCAAGTTCACAAGTGTGTTGCAGCTTTGCTGTGAATGTGCTCATTCTGCAAATTGAGCTAGTCGCGAAGGTTTAAAAGATGTTAAACAGCTGGGGATCTGGGAATGGCAGTTGCTGAGCATCTCTATTTGTACTTACCGGAGTAGGGGAGATGTTCTTTAAACAGATTTGGTGATGAGTACAGACGATCATACAGACATCCCAAACGTATATTTTACTACAGCTTTTGTTTTGGTCCTTCTTCACCATCAGCAGCAGTAATAGCAACAGATGGTGAATGTATTATGTGTGTGGAAGAACATTATCAAAAACTGTACTGCTCAAGTCTGGAAAATGTATTCCATATGAATTGTCACAATCACCACATTTTCATTTAGCTAATTAAAGCAAATCAGTGTATTCTTACATTTTATAGCTAAGCAATCACATTTTGCAACCACAAAGTATGGACAATGCAAATTAAAAAGTATAGGCAGTGTTCCTTACATTTCCTTTTACTTTTATTTCATTGCAGACAATATGAACCCAATATATTTCTTTTGTTTCTGGTCAATTTACTTTCATTTGTTAATAAACATCCACTCCTTCATTTAAGGCCTGCAACTAAATAATGATGAGATTTCAACCAGGTAAGGTTAACATGTAATTATAATCATGATTTGGTACAAAAGCAGTATCCTCAAAAGGCTAAGTCTTCGAGGAGTAAAGATTGGCAGAGGATCTGCAGTTCATGAACATATGTGTAAGAAAATTATTGAAATTTTTAAAAACAATGTTCCTCAAAGAAAGACTAGAAGGGATATGCAGTGGGGCAAAAAGTATTTAGCCAGGCACTGATTGTGCAAGTTCTCCTACTTAGAAAGATGACAGAGGTCTGTAATTTTCATCATAGGTACACTTCAACAATGAGAGACAAAATTAGAAGAAAAAATCACCTTGTAGGATTTTTAAGGAATTTAATTGTAAATCATGGTGGAAAATAAGTATTTGGTCACCCAAAAACAAGCAAGATTTCTGGCTCTCACAGACCTGTAACTTCTTCTTTAAGAAGCTCTTCTGTCCTCCATTGGTTACCTGTATTAATGGCACCTGTTTGACCTCGTTATCTGTATAAAAAACACCTGTCCACAGCCTCAAACAGTCAGACTCCAAACTCAACCATGGCCAAGACCAAAGAGCTGTCGAAGGACACCTGGAAGAAAATTGTGAATCTACAATAGGCAAGCAGGTTGGCGTAAATAAATCAACTATGGGAGCAATTGTAATAAAATGGTAGACATACAAGACCATTGATAATCTCCCTTGATCTGGCTCCCCACGCAAGATCTCATCCTGTGGGGTCAAAATGATCATGAGAATGGTGAGCAAAAATCCCAGAACTACACAGAGGGACCTGATGAATGACTTGCAGAGAGCTACATGTCCAGGCCCATCTGAAGTTTGCCAGAGAGCATATGGATGATCCAGAAGAGGATTGGGAAAATATCATGTGGTATAATATCAGAAGTTTTTGGTAAAATCTCAACTCGTCATGTTTGGAGGAAGAAGAATGCCAAGTTGCATCCCAAGAACACCATACCTACTGTGAAGCATGGGGTGGAAACATCATGCTTTGGGGCTGTTTGTCTGCAAAGTGGACAGGACGACTGATCCTTGTTAAGGGAAGAATAAACGGGGCCATGTATCGCCATGTATCATGAGATAGAGGGATAAGTATGTAAATTCCTTCCCATCTTTCTATGAGGAACATTGTTTTTAAACATTTCAACAATTTTCTTACACCTTTGTTGATAAACTGGAGATCCTCAGACCATCTTTACTCCTCAAAGACTTAGCCTTTGATGGATACTGCTTTTGTATCAAATCATGATTATAATTACGTGTTGACATTACCTGTTTGAAATCACATCATTATTTAGTTGTTTTTTTTTACTTAATTACTAGCCCGAAATTGCCCCTTGTCCCAACTTTTTTTGGAATGTGCTACAGGCCTGAAATGCAGCAAATGAATGTTTATTAACAAATGAAAGTAAGTTAACCAGAAGAAACTGAAATATCTTGGGTTCATACTGTCTGCAATAAAATAAAAGTCACACTGCATATAATTTTTATTTGTATTTTTCATACTGTTTCAACCTTTTCTGATTTGGGGTTGTATTATTAGCCTTGCAACAAGATATCAATGCCATGGCTCTTCTACGATATCCCATATGATGTCTCTTTGCAACATAATCTCTTTAATTGTAATGCAAAGTTGCATATAAGACCACAACTGAGCAAACCCCAGACCGCTCCATAAAGCAATCATACAGGATTGTGAGAAATATGTCAAATGTCTATTTTTTTTTTTTGTTCAGTAACGGAAGCAATATATCAATTTGTTATTTATATTTTTGCCCTGTAATGATTTTTGTCTGTGACATGTTTTGATTTAGGTCTAGACTGGATGAATATCTAATGCTGAAAAACAGAACCAATTCATATCAGTTCTCTTTTCAAAAATAAAAGCATAAATCACTTGTAACATATGATGGAGTATGGTGACAGAGCTGGAGTGTGATCCTGATTAAATGTATTCGGGCTGTAGTAAGTGCTTTTTCTCTCTTTCATGAGAATGAGAAGTATGCCTCTTGTTTTTAACCTGATGGTCATGTCCAACCTTAAAACAACAGCAGTCCTCCCCCCCATGTAAAGTGCTCATGGGGTTAAATAGCTTCATTATTATTAATTATCACCAATTTGCCAATCTACATGTAGAGTGAGAGGGGCAGTGTGGTAAAATGACAAGTCTGTGCAATTGCAAACTTAATTATCTTTTGTTAGGTTGACAGATTGGAATATTTTAGTACCACGTTATTCTTGTTTGAATTCGTTCTACAAAAGTGTATGGATTTTTGTAAATGTGCTTAGATTTCTATTTGGAATACACTTTATCCAAAAAATATATCCTAAAATGGATATTAGTGAGTGATATTAGCATGAAGTCTTCACTGATGGTCACTGATGTGCGATAAGCCCTGGATCATTGTTGGCATTCCAGTGCATCTCAGAAGTGTCTGACAGAGTTAAGGTCAGGGCTGTAAGCCAGCCAAGTTCTTCAATAATGTAGGCAAGCCATTTCTTTTTGGACGGTAGAAGAACTGACTTTTTGGGGAGATGGAATGCTATGAAAGTGTCATAGTGAGAGTCATCAGGCACATGCACAGTAGACCCCAATGTTTTGTTGGCTTAAAACTCCTGAGCACAATACGAGTATTGAAATTTTGGCAATTTCGAGGGGTTGTTGCAGCATTACAGGACTGTCCCCCATCTGACCTCCTCCACCTCTCACATGATGAATTATGTGTCTGTGTGTTACTGGCAAAAAGGCACCACTGAGACTCAAACATGGGTCACCACGGTGGTGGGTTAGCAAATTGCTGTGATAGCAAATGTGCCACTTGAGTGCCCATCTTTAATTACTAATGCTTAAATACTAATTATTGGAGTAACTTTTTTAAACAAAGTTTGTAGTGCTCAGGCATTTCTTAAGTTCAGTTTTGTGTTCAGAATGGCTCAAATGTACAAGCTTTCTCAAGAAACATGCTAGTCTCTTGTTGTTTTGTGAAATGAAGGCCAAATGTAAAAACTGGTATATTGTGTACAAAGGTGTGCATAATATATACAGAAGACAAAACTTGATCTGGAATAGAAAAAAATGTGTGAAAGGCATTTTTTTAAAACTATTTAAAACTAATTTTCTCAAAGACTTGAGACTAGTGACAAGTTTAAGTAGCCCTTCCTCAGATATGTACTTCATTAAATTACTTAAATACTGTAATACTAGAAAAAATATATACAAGTGTGCGCCGTTTCGTTCATCTGATCAACATCCATTTGCTTTAATGCCCAACTACTTAAGAATTATAATAGGAAATTGATATATACATTTAATTCACAACTGCTGGCAGAAAACAGAATTGCAGTCTTGAAGCAGAAAACAACAATTCCCACAACTCGATAGAAAGATAAGAACTGCTGTATTGTACAGTAAAGTAGTGTACAAAATGTTTTCATATTGTGTTTTAATTAACATTGTTGCTTAGAATAAAACATTGTGTACAAAGTAGTTGAACTACTGTATGACTGCGGTATCCAATCAATGTTTATGTCGGTCAATGTCCTGTGCTCACCTGTATTATAATAAAACATAAATCTAATAAATAATATTTAATATGCATTTTATGTATGTATTACCCACAAAAAAATAAATATTAATTAAAATACACTAATTTTTGAGTCACAAAGAGGCTTATTCAATATGAACCAAGTACAGCCATGAGTATGAATGATGAAAAAGGACAAATGAGAATTTATAAAGTCTTAAGCAATGTGGAAACGTGCATGTTTCAGTAGTTGTAAATGCATTTCAAATCTTCTATAATGTGTGATTGTGCTACCTGACTCTGGATGGTGAAACTGATAACGTTTACTATTTTGAAACCTTTCAAACTAACATGAATTCACTTAATACAATATTGTAGAGCAATTCATATGATCTCCATTATGCTAACAGGTATTTAAACAATTGCTTGGAAAAATATTTGTCTTTGTCTCATCTTCAAGCACATGACATTGACTCTTACCTTTAAATTGACCGATTTTGCCTGTTCTGTGAACTGAAAAGCAGCCATTCTGTATATATAGCAGTGGGCCCAGACCACTGATAACTTTTAGCTTCATCAGTTTTATGAAGAGTCATTTCTAGTCCATTTGCATATGAATAGCTGTGTCCTTGAAAATGTCACTCATGCAACAAGCTATTAAAGTGCTCAAATAAGTCGAGTTATATATAAGTGGGAAACCAAGTTAAGATTGTCCAAATATTGTACATTGCATGAGTATACTTTTCCACATTTTGTATTGTTACAACCCGGAATTGAATGAACTTAAATGAAATTATGTGTCATGGGTCTACATAAATAGTTTATAAAATTTGAAGTGTGAGGAAACTTAATATAACTTGCAAAACTATTCAGAAATAATAGAAAAAAAGAAATAAATAAAAGAAAAATGTATTCGCTGTCATTGCTGTGAAAACAATACATGTAGTTCTGGTGCAGCTAATTGCCAGAAGAAGTCCCCTAATTAACTGAATAAGGTTCACTTGTGTGAGATTAATATGTGTTATGATCTCAGTATAAATGCACCAGAGTTTGAGGGCTACACACCTCATGAACCTTTTGGCTTTGTTGCAAAGTACAGTGTGTGGCACAGACCAAACACTGCACCCCACAGGGAGCCGTTGCGGTGGCAGCAACATGCTGTTGGGATGATTTTCATGTGCAGAGACACAGAAACTGAATAGAGTTAAAGGAAAGATGGATGGAGCCAATACAGGGCAATCCTCAAAGAAAACCTGTTCCAGTCTGCTAGACATTAGACTTCACCTTCCAACAAGAAAATTATCCTAAGCGTACAGTACTTACTGCCAGAGATGCACAGGAGCAGTGTTATGCCACTTCACAGCTTTTCTGAACTAGTTCAAGTTCAGTTCATACATGCTCAAAGTGAACAGTTCACGTTCAAAGTTCACAATTTTAATTCTGAACTAGTTCAAAGTTCAGTTCATTTTATTTTTTTCGTGAGATATTCAAATAAATACTTTTTCACACTACAAGCTAGAAATCACTATACGTTCTTCGAAAACTGCTCATTGTAGACATTTGCCCATGACACTGCGATTGTGTACGCGGCGTTGCTATGCCTACTTCGCTCTGCTGCAATTCGTCACGGGTAACGTCGTGCGGAAGCCAGTATGTTATTAACTAGCCAGTATGTTAACTATTCTCAGCCGGACACTACGTTGCCTGCAATGCATTGCGCACACAATGTCAAAACCATTTCTGTCTGGTGATACATGATTTAAGCGGCACCAGCGAGAATACAGGAGGGAGGAACTTTCTCTCGTTGCGTTTCAAAAGAGAAAACAGATGTCACTCAGTTTTCAATGGAAAACAAATTCCAAAGTTCATTTACAGTGATGTCTGCCGTTCATGACACATAATGTGAACTAATTCACGTTCAAGTTCTTTATTAAAAACTGTGTTGCGTTCAGTTCAACGTTCACGAAAAAATGAGCGTGTTCAATGAACGCGTTCTTTTGAACTCGTTCAGGCACAACACTGCACAGGAGTGCTTAAAAAGCAACAACTTCAGTGTATTAGAGTGGACAATCAAAGCTCAAACCTCAATCCAACTGAGAATCTGTGGCATGATTTGAAAATTGCACTTCACCAACAGTTTCCGACAAATCTGACAGAACTCAAGGAAGTAAATGTTTGCTGGGGAGGGGGGTGCAAAGATCAGAATTCCTGCTTTTTGTTTAATAAAGGATACAATAAATCTTTTTCACATTCAGATTTGGTAAGAAATATGTCAGACAATTGGGAAACATCCTGGTTAAGTGTGTTTTCATTCCAAGTTGTAACAATACAAAAGTTCAAGGGCTGAATATCTATGCAAGGCACTTCATGTGCTCAATTTTATGTCATTTCTGCACTGTTATAAAATGAAGCCAAATAAATATATTACATCGTTAAGGCAGCAGCATGTTTACTACACTGCATCTGAATTTATAACACTGTAGCTGTCCTTATGGTGCACACCTCTCTGTCCCATCAGAGACTATTTGGATGGAGGGAAATGTTCTATATTTATGCAATTAGCTGCCTAATTGGTAGTAATGGGTATGCACATGCTATCATAATGAGATGAGTAATCATCCCTCATCTATCCTTCATGTAATTCCCATTAGGTCGTGCTGCTCTCCTGAACAGCCCTGTTGCTGTGTGTCATCTGTGTTTACGCTCTAACTTTAGCCTGCCTGTCATGTTCCTTATGTTTGGACTCACAGACAGATAATATATTTATTATCACTTTATCAATAGCATTAAGTTCAGGATTTATATATTTATATCTGTAGTTCTGGTTAACCTAGTAAGGCCACCTTGGCTAGTTAATAAGCTAAAGTTTGGTATGTGATTAAAGAACTTAAACTGTAACTGTACAGAGCAAATGCAGGCAGAATTCTGCTTTTTCCCTCCACTCGGGCACCAGCTGAGTTGAAAGCCAAGAGCATCTGATTATGTACAGCTTCAAGGATGTTTGCAGAAAAGAGATGAAAACCATCTCTAAGTATTTGTAGCACTGTAATTACGAGTCCAAGGCCACAATCAATAGCAACTAGTCATTTTACAAAATGCTACAAGACTCCAATCACACAAAGCCTGTTTTCTTCTAAATATGGGCTCTTGAGTAGCCCAGCCAAAACTCACTCTACTATAGATTGTATGTATTGTACACAATATTCAAACCAGCAGGAGGTCTTTGCATGTATGAGAGAAAAAAAATCGTACCGAAAATATAAAAGGTGATTGGAGAATAACTTTAAACGCATGGGCCTGGACTGTGCATGTGGTCCTTTTTTTTGTTTTTTTGTTTTTTTGTTTTTTTGGGAAAATGCTCAGCAGGAGTACAGCAATTCCCCCTGAATATAAAAGACACTTAAACAGTATCAGAGTGGGCTGCTTGCCTCTGGCTGACGAAATTATTCGGCATTGTCACCTACATCAGTCAAGCAATACCAGTCCCCGTGGAGTGTAAACCGATACAGACTACATATTCGAAGCTGTTTCATGTGAAATATCACATGCAAAAAATAGTAGCACCCCTGGCTGTTGACACAGCATCACTGACAGCAAGCACTGTGTCTCTGTGGAAAGCACTGCAGCACCAAAAGCACCTTTCATGGATTATATAATTACACATGATCTCTTGCACTTTGTGCTGATCGCTGCTGTCTTGGCACAAAAGGTCTTTGTGAAGTCGCAAGCATGGGTGATCGCATTCCAAGACAGTGTGTACGTTTGTGTGTGTGTGTGTGTGTGTGTTTGCCAGCATGGACGAATGTGTCCATTGTGCCATGATGTGTTTGCTTCTGCGAGGAACAATGGCTTGGAAAGACACCTCCAATTTCCAAAGCAGCTTGGAGGTGATTTACAGCAAGAGTGTGCGAGCACTCTGGCCATGGCTTATTCTGCTTGCGCGGAGAGAGAGTGAGTGAGCGAGCGGCATCATTTTTCCTTAATGAAGTTAGTGACCCTCTGAAAGGTGACACATTTACCGCTCGGCTGATTTATGCACTTATTCTCTGAGGCACGCAGAAACAGTGCAGGACCAGAGGGATCCAACCACATGTCTGTATCTCTCTCTTTCTTTCTCTCTTTCGCTCTCTCGCTCTCTCGCTCTCTTTGTCTTTCCTGCTGTCTGACCATGATTGACTAAAATTCCATATAAAGACTACTAATATGCAATTACAGTGATGCTTGAAAAGTTGTGAACACCTTTGAATTTATCTTTCTGCATAAATGTGATCTCAAACAGCATCAGATTTTCACAGAAGTCCTAAAATAGATAAAGAGAAGAAAATTAAACAAATGACAAAAAATACTGATCCAGTAACCCCAAATCAGAATAAGCCAGGCCGTATGGAAAATGCAATTTAAAAAGCAGTTTTACTTACATTGACTTTTGTCTGGTCAATTAATTTAGTTTGTTATATACATCCATTTCTACATTTCAGGCCTGTAACACATTCCAAAAAATAAGTTGCGATGGGGGCAATTTATGGCTAGTAATGATGTAACAAATACTAAATAATGATGTGATTTTAAACAGGTAATGTCAATGGGTGATTGTAATGATGATTTGGTACAAAAGCAGTATCAACGAAAGGCTGAGTCTTTGAGGAGCACAGGCAGATAGAGGATCTCCAGTTTGTCAATAAATGCATGGAAAAATTATTGAAATGTTTAAAAACAATGTTTTTAAAAGAAAGATTGGAAGGGATTTACATATTTCCCCTTCTACAGTGCATAATATAAATGACTCAAGGAAATCTGGGGGAATTTCAGTGCATAAAGGGCAAGAGCTCAAGCTTCACACCCTAGATCTCCAATCACTCGCACTGCATGAGGAACCATCATTCATCAATGGCTGACAGAACCACATGGGCAAGGGATTACTTTATCAAACCTTTATCAAGCACTACAATACAGAGTTACACTTACAAATGCCACTTAATAATTTACTGGGCAAAAAGAATCCTTATCTTAACCATGTCCAGAAACCGCAGCAACTTCTAGGTTGGACCATCACACAGTGGAAATGTGTATTCTGCTCAGATGAAAAAGTATTCCAGATCTTTTTTTGCATGAAATAGATGGCGTGTGCTCCAAACAAAAGACGAGAAGGTCCATCCAGACAGTTATCAGTCTGTCATGGTATGGGGTTGTGTCAGTGCCCCTGGCAAATGTAATTTACACTTCTCTGAAGGCAGCATTAATGCAGAAAAGTACACTGAGATTTTAGAGGAACATAGGCTGGATTCAGGACGACATCATTTCCAGGGACGCACATGCATTTTTCAACAAGACAACATGTGCAAAACAACATGCTACACACATTTCAAAGGCATGGTTGTGGAAAAAGAAGGTACAGGTATGGGTCTGTGTTGCCTGCAGTTCAGATCCAAGAAAATAGAGTGGAGAATTCTTAAACAAAAAAATGACAACTACCTTGTAATGTTACATTTACATTTACAGCATTTAGCAGACGCCCTTATCCAGAGCGACTTACAATTGGTACAGTCTTACAATCCAAGCAATTGTGGGTTAAGGGTCTTGCTCAAGGACCCAACAGTGGCAGCCTGGCAGAGGTGGGATTTGAACCCTGGACCTTGTGGTCCATAGTCCAGTACCTTACCCACTAGGCTACCACAGTCCCATGTTACACACTTTAAGACCTGTTTGAAAAATACCACCTGAAACAATTCAATGATAAATGCCAAAATATACACTGCCTGGCCAAAAAAAACATCACCACCTGGATTTAAGTAAGCAAATAGTTAAATAGTTTTAAAAAGAGCCTCCCATCAGATAATTACTGCATTGATGATTGTGTTTCAGCTGGCAACAAGTTATTTAACCCTAACTGATGCAGTGGGTAGCTTCTCATTTGTTAAACAACCATGTCGAAAGACACATCCTATGGTCTTGGAAAAGATGTTCATCTGTTTCAGAAGGGTCAAATTGTCAAGGAGCATTTCAGGGAGCATGACACATCATTTTCACACATGGATTGGCCACCACAGAGTCCAGACCTGAACCCCATTGAGAATCTTTGGGATGTGCTGGAGAGGACTTTGCCCAGTGGTCCAAATCTACCATCATCAATATAAGATCTTGAGGAAAATGAATGCAACTCTGGACAGAAATAAAAGTTGTGACATTGCAGACGGTTGTGGAACCGATGCCACAGATAATGCATGCTGTAATCAAAGCTAAAGGCGGTCCAACGAAATATTAGTGTGTGACCTTTTATTTGGCCAAGCAGTGTATTTTAAATGTTGTAACAAGGAATGGCTACATTTCAATGGTGTCACCCCTTTTTGTGGAATGTGTTGCAGGCCTGAAATGCAGGAATGGATGTTTATTAACAAATGAAATGAAGTTGACCAGACAAAACATGAAATATCTTGGGAATAAAAGTCATTGTAAGAAACACTGCATTTTTGTTTGTTTGTTTTAGTTTTTTTCCATATATACCCAGCTTTTTCTGATTTGGGGTAGTATTATGACCACTGAACTTCCACAGAAATCTGCTAAATGAAATGCTGATGAATTTAGAGAAAATCTACTTTTAGCTGGATCTATTGAGTTTTTAGTTCAATAAATCAACCAAAATGTCAAAACAACCCATTCAATTCAGCTTCTCCATTATTAACAAAGCCACTCCCCAAAAATTATGCACCCATTCTTTCAAACCTGACAAGTGTGAGTAGAACAGCAACTGATTGGAAGATTTTGCCTGGCACCACTTTTGCCTTCTTTAAGGACTTTGGACCATCCACAGTAACCGTTTATTGTCAGGTTGCAGAATGAGACGAGGAATTCGCTGATGAAATAAGTTTCACTGGAAAATCACCAGCAGCCCACTCTTTTAGCACAAGATGTGTATTGAGCTTATTTCAAGAGGAAATACTCCATATAGCCTGTTAGTTAATTAGTTTGCACTGTTTTTCACTCTTAGTAAATCAAGCCCTCTCTCTCTTTCTTGCTTACTCATTTCACTCCATTAGGACACTGCTCTGCCTGTAAGTGTTTTTATAGATCACAAGAGGATTATTGTGTGTTCCAATAAACCCGATTGCTTATTTTCAATATCATTGTCACTTTCTTTCAGGGTAGTGAGAAACTTAACTGAATCTTCAGCTTGGGACATACAAATCACTAGGGCATGCAAAATACAGAACACAGAAAATTACACTGTAACGGACTACATTTCCCAATCATGGACCCACTGACAACACCAATGCATAGCTCCACCTCTCCTAAAAATGTACACACCTGAAACTCATTCTCAGTCTCACTGTTGGTGTGTCTTCCATCTGCCTGTGCCGTTGTTCTTACCTTGATCGTGGTCACATCCTGTTACTTAGCCTTTAGCATGCTGTCAGCACATAGCCTCCTATTAGCCCTTAGTTCCTTCCTCATAGCCTCTGGTTTGCCCCTAACTCCTGTTTATCTTTTAGTTCTTGGTTTACCCCTATCCCTAGATTACCCATATTTCCTGGTTTGCCGCTAGCGCATAGCTTGACCATACCTCCTGGTTAGCCTCATATCTCCTAATTTACCCCTAGCTCCTGGCTTGCCTCTTGCACCTGCTTTGACCTTAGTTCCTTGTTAGAAACCTACAAAGGACATTTTTGTTGTTGTTTTTATGGTTATTTTTATGAGTTTCATTGTAACAAACCCTGCACTCGTGTCTATACCCTATTCCAGAGTGTCCTTATTGTTACACACAGATTCTTCGTGTAAAAGTACTGACAGCATTCTTACTCATGCAAATATGATACATTATTCCTACATGACAACTTGAAACCAACCTTAATCGTGCCTTGTGTTTTTCACAGTAGGTAAACAAACAAGACCACAAAGCTCCTCTGAAAATACTGTTTTACATTCCAATTATCCAAGCTGACAGGCTTTTTGGGACATCCCATGTACTGTATGATATCAGGGCAAGCTTAATGAGATAGAATGCTGCAGAACCTTGACTTCCAGGTCTCTCCCTTTGGGAAAATCAAATACTGTTCCTCAAAGCTGTGCTCAATGTGCCTAAGGTGTTGTCAAATATGCTAACAAGTAGGCAGAGCCAAGAATGGGGATGTCTGATGGCGCTTATTTGAGCAAATTCATCAAATGTAAAACAGATCTGAGGTGTGCCACAGTGACTAAAGTAAACAATTGCTTGTTGAGCATGTATTCTGTAATACGGAGCCAGTTTTAGACAACAAACAAACAAGACTTTATTTAATTAAGGTACAAGGCATTCTTACTGCATATTACAGGTTAGCATTTCTAGGAATAAAGTACAAACTTAAATGTACTGATGGTGTATGGTTCACTATACAAAATACAGATTATTTGATTTAGAGAAGGGTGATATTATGAGATCATGATATGGAACCATTTGTTTCACCCTCCTGTTAGAGTGTAAATGTTGGATTTAAATGTAGTTCCGAACATGTTGATAACACTATCATGCTGGTACTCATTTGAAAACTTTTGGGCAACCTGGTCAAAGAATATAATGTGTTAATTTCCTATTAATTACACATTTTATGCATTAAAATATATTTTGGTTCCCTGTAAAAGTTGTGTCAAGTTGTGACCAGGACTCCCCTACATCTGTATAAACTGTACTGTCTAAATCCTTAGCCAAATTGAATATTTTTAACCCTGACTATAAGGATATTTTTAGATTATTTTCATCATTTTACCAATGCCTCCTACCCCCTACTTTATAAATAGTACACACAAAAAATGAATTAATTAAATAAACCAGAGACTCATTGTTTTTTCCACTGTATCAGGATTGAGGAATAATTTAACATAACTGTGGCTTGTTTAAAAAAAATCAGATATAAAACCTACATAATTAAGATATAAACATACATAATCCATCTTAAAAAATGTGAAAGTTTCGATACGTGCTAGCTATAAAGTATGCTGCTCTTCTTTGTGCTCATGCATTAGTATGCTCATGTAGACTGATAGAGTGACTGGATTATTTAAATAATGAATTGAAGCTTGATTTTGGACATGTGAAAGGAAACTGAGGAGTAAGAATACACTAGACAATACGATTTGCATATGCCAGAGGAAAGACAATCTGAAAACTCAGTTCAGAGTCAGGAAAAAAGGTTTGTGCTGGGCTACCTAGGAAAACAAACAGAGTATGAATTTATTTTTTAATTTATCCGTCTATCTGTCTGTCAGAGAGTCCCATTACCTACTTTAGGTACACCTTCCCACAGTGTTCCACGGGGTTATTCAAGATAACTAAGATGTACTAATATATAGTATGCTGGTATAGATGGATCAGACACAGCAGTGCTGTTGAAGTTTTAAATATTTCAGTGTCACTGCTGGACTGAAAATAGTCCACATACTAAAATGTCCAGCCACTAGCATCCTGTAAGTAGCATCCTGGGAGCACTGATAAAGGATTAGAGGATGACGATCTAGGGGTGGGTGATGTGGTACAAATATCATATCACAATATTTAAAGACATTTTCACGATACACAATATTTATCATGCTAAAAATGCATCAGTAGCAAAAGTTTCTTAGAAACCACTATTCCAATTTTATCCCGTACTTAGTAAAGTGATTTATTTTCAAATGTGCAGTGCTTCATCCAATTAAACAGAACTAATTACACTCTTTATAAGGAAACATGCAGGTTTTCGTTGTTTTTTAAACACTGATGATATCCTCGATACGCACAGAAAAGCATACAGTGGGGCAAAAAAGTATTTAGTCAGCCATTGATTGTGCAAGCTCTCCTACTTAGAAAGATGAGAGAGGTCTGTAATTTTCACCATAAGTACACTTCAACTAACTATGAGAGACAAAATGAGAATAAAAAATCAAGGAAATCACATTGTAGGATTTTTTAATAATTTAATTGTAAATGATGGTCAAAAATAAGTATTTGGTCACCCACAAACAAGCAAGATTTCTGGCTCTCACAGACCTGTAACTTCTTCTTTAAAAATCTCTTCTGTCCTTCACTTGTTACCTGTATTAATGCCACCTGTTTGACCTTGTTATCTGTATAAAAGACACCTATCCACAGCCTCAAACAGTCAGACTCCAAACTCAACCATGGCCAAGACCACAGAGCTGTCGAAGGACACCAGGAACAAAATTGTAGACCTGCACCAGGCTGTGAAGAGTGAATCTACAATAGGCAAGCAGGTTGGTGTGAATAAATCAACTGTGGGAGCAATTGTAAGAAAACGGAAGATATACAAGGCCATTGATAATCTCCCTCAATCTGGAGCCCCACGCAAGATCTCATCCCATGGGGTCAAAATGATCATGAGAACGGTGAGCAAAAATCCCAGAACTACATGGAGGAACCTGATGAATGACCTGCAGAGAGCTGGGACCAAAGTAACAAAGGCTACCATCAGTAACACACTACGCAGAGAGGGACTCAGATCCTGCAGTGCCAGGCGTGTCCCCCTGCTTAAGCCAGTACATGTCCAGGCCCGACTGAAGTTTGCCAGAGAGCATATGGATGATCCAGAAGAGGATTGGGAGAAAATCATGTGGTATAATATCAGAACTTTTTCGTAAAAACTCAAGTCGTCGTGTTTGGATGAAGAAGAATGCCGAGTTCCATCCCAACAACACCATACCTACTGTGAAGCATGGGAGTGGAAACATCATGCTTTGGGGCTGTTTTTCTGAAAAGGGGACAGGACGACTGATCCATGTTAAGGGAAGAATGAACAGCGCCATATATCGTGAGATTTTAAGCCAAAACCTCCTTCCATCAGTGAGAGCATTGAAGATTCCAGCATGACAATGATCCCAAACACAATGAAGGAGTGGCTCTGTAAAAAGCATTTCAAGGTTCTGGAGTGGCCTAGCCAGTCTCCAGACCTCAAGCCCATAAAAAAATTTGTGAAGTCCGTGTTGCCCAGCGACAACCCCAAAACATCACTGCTCTAGAGGAGATCTGCATGGAGGAATGGGGCAAAAATACCAGCTACAGTGTGTGCAAACCTGGTGAAGACTTACAGGAAACGTGTGACCTCTGTCATTGTCAACAAAGGTTATGTTACAAAGTATTGAGTTGAAATTTTGTTATTGACCAAATACTAATTTTTCACCATGATTTACAATTAAATTCTTTAAAAATCCTACAATGTGATTCCCTGGATTTGTTTTCTCATTTTGCCTCTCATAGTTGAAGTGTACGTGTGATGAAAATTACAGACCTCTCTCATCTTCCTAAGTAGGAGAACTTGCACAATCAGTGGCTGACTAAATACTTTTTTGCCCCACTGCATCGCCTATCACGATAACAAAATTTATCACAATACGGTAAAATAACGACATATTTCCCACCACTGTGACTAACACAAACTGCGAATAAACTGATGAGCTGTTGTCTCTGACTTTACATCTACTAGATCGAGCAATATGGTAGATGTGTATTACAGAGTGAACACATTGTTTAAAAACTCCAGCAAAACACACTAACACACATCACTGCAGTGCTGAGGATGATCCACCACCTAAATAGTACCTCTGGTGGTCTTGTGGGGGTCCTGACCATTAGAGAACAGTCTGTGATTGTAGAAATACAATGTCTCTATGGGAAGTGGAACAGACAAAATGGATAATGAGTGTAGAAACAAGGAAGTGTACCTAATAAAGTGTTCGGGGAGTGTATATGTTTATATATTACAAACTAAACTAAAACTACACTGACTGAAACTGTTTGTTTGTTTTTTTTTTCCAGCCATTGAAGTCAACCTACAGAAAGCCCTGGCTGAGGCCTCAGAGACCTGCACCCAGGAATGTCTGATCCTTGGCCACTCTGACAGCTGCTGGATGCCCCCGGCAGTGACCCAGTTCCAGGCAAGTGGCACTGCCACACTGCCCTCATTCAGCCTTCAGCAGAGTTGGGCGCACTGCGGCGCCAAGCCAGACGGGCGGCACACCCTTGGCAGGTCGGTGCCCAAAGATGATGTGGACAAAGGGAGCCATCGGCCCCAGTTCTACAACACGCTGGACAGACACTGTAGCAAGAAAGAGGACGCTGTGAAGGTCATCCCTCTGGCCAACTTCTCTGCCACGTCCAGCACACAGAACTTGGGCACTGGTGCCTCCTCCGCTTTCTTACACGAGCACCAGTTGTAAGAGGAGTGTGTGGCCCTAAACTGAGGCATTGTCAGGACAGTTAGTGATAATAAAGGCGAGAGTGAGTGACAAGACAGCACTAATTAGGTTGATCATTTAGAAAATAAAAGCTTAACAAAGGGTTATTATCACATAGCTGTAGTTGCAGTGCTAAGAACGGATTTTTTTTTCAATATAAAGAAGACCACTTAATTAAGTGAACTGACATTCATAATAACACCAGAGCAACCTGTATAAACTAGATAAACAGTAGATCTGAGCCAAAGTAGCATCTCAGTTAAAAAAAAGAGTTTAAAAAGCTGTGTGTGTCTTTGCTAGGTAGTGGCTAATGAATCAAGCTTCAGAGAAGATGTCAATGTTTTTGAGGCTTTTAAATATGATGTAATTACTGATGTAAATTAGTGAGACGTTTTATGTGTGGGTGATTGCAATATGTTTGCTTCATGGAGGTACTATGTGCATCATTTCTGGCCACAGTTTCTCATTTTGATGACACGCTCCCCATCTGAGTGTGCTGTGCAGACTTTGTTGAGACAACAGACTTGTTATTAAGCCTCACTGCAAAAATTGCTCTGGCTCTGAATTAACATAGAAAGTTTTTATAAGTCCTTTTTACTTCTGAAACCCGCCTTTCCTTCATCATGAACTGAGAACGGAGCCTCTGATATGCAGTGTATCTGCGCATCCTACACTCCTTTTCTCCCATTATTAGGCACCTTCTCTGTACAGACAGGTATGCTAAAGAGACATCCTTTCTTTTCACCTCTCTCCACATCAAGTTTCCCTCTTAAAATATACAATTTATGCACCATAACAAGTGCTATGGAACCAATTATGAGAAGCTCCTGATAGTGTAATTACTTTGATCTGTAATCACTGTAGCAGCCATAGCTTTGGAGTAGCATAATTGGCTTGCTTTTTCTTTGTGTGGTTGTGTGTGTGTTACCATAATGACACACAATGCTTTTAAAACTTAAAAAACACAAGGCAAGGTCCCCAAGTTCTTCATCTTTTTTTCCAGCTTCACCAATAAACATATATACATACATATACAGTGGTACTTGAACGTTTGTGAACTCTTTAGAATTTTCTATATTTCTAGATAAATATGACCTAAAACATCATCAGATTTTCACTCAAATCCTAAAAGTAGGTAAAGAAACCCAGTTAAACAAATGAGACGACATATATTATATTTGGTCATTTATTTATTGAGGAAAATGATCCAATATTACATAATAGTGAGTGGCAAAAGTATGTGAACCTCTAGGATTAGCAGTTAATTTGAAGGTGAAATTAGAGTCAGGTGTTTTAAATCAATGGGATGCCAATCAGGTGTGAGTGGGCACCCTGTTTTATTTAAAGAACAGGGATCTATCAAAGTCTGCTCTTCACAACACATGTTTGTGGAAGTGTATCATGGCATGAACAAAGGAGATTTCTGAGGATCTCAGAAAAAGAGTTGTTGATGCTCATCAGGCTGGAAAAGGTTACAAAACCATCTCGAAAGAGTTTGGACTCCACCAATCCACAGTCAGACAGACTGTGTACAAATGGAGGAAATTCAAGACCATTGTTACCCTCCCCAGGAGTGGTCAACCAACAAAGATCACTCCAAGAGAAAGGTGTGTAATAGTTGGCGAGGTCAAAAGGACCCCAGGGTAACTTCTAAGTTACTGAAGTCCTCTCTCACTTTGGCTAATGTTCATGTTCATGAGTCCATCATCAGAAGAACATTGAACAACAATGGTGTGCATGGCATGGTTGCAAGGAGAAAGCCACTGCTCTCCAAAAAGAACATTGCTGCTGGTCTGCAGTTTGCTAAAGATCACGTGGACAAGCCAGAAGGCTATTGGAAGAATGTTTTGTATACGGATGAGACCAAAATAGAACTTTTTGGTTTAAAAGAAAAGTGTTATGTTTGGAGAAAGGAAAACACTGCATTCCAGCATAAGACCCTTATTCCATCTGTGAAACATGGTGGTGGTAGAATCATGGTTTGGGCCTGTTTTGTTTCATCTTGGCCAGGACGGCTTGCCATCATTGATGGAACAATGAATTCTGAATTATATCAGAAAATTCTAAAGGAAAATGTCAGGACATCTGTCCATGAACTGAATCTCAGAGAAGGTGGGTCATGCAGCAAGACAACGACCCTAAGCTCACAAGTCGTTCTACCAAAGTATGGTTAAAGAGGAATAAAGTTCATGTTTTGGAATGGCCAAGTCAAAGTCCTGACCTTAATCCAATGGAAATGTTGTGGAAGGACCTGAAGGCAGCAGTTCATGTGAGGAAGCCCACCAACATCCCAGAGCTGAAGCTGTTCTGTATGGAGGAATGGGCTAAAATTCCTCCAAGCCGGTGTGCAGGACTGATCAACAGTTACAGGAAACGTTTAGTTGCAGTTATTGCTGCACAGGGGGGTCACACCAGATACTGAAAGCAAAGGTTCACATACTTTTGACACTCACTAATATGTAATATTGGATCATTTTCCTCAGTAAATAAATGACCAAGTATAATATGTTTGTCTCATTTCTTTAACTGGGTTCTCTTTATCTACTTCAGACCCAATCTGATGATGTTGTGGGTCATATTTATGCAGAAATATAGAACATTCTAAAGGGTTCACAAACATTCAAGCACATATGTAAACATTATATGTAGTTTATGATCCAAAAATGATATTCTGATAACTGATGTAAAGTCACAGTGGATGAATGTGTGCCAGAACAGAGTTTTGATGGTGTATTGCTCATTGATCTGAGAGAATGCATAGTTGCATTGGCGGCAAGTCCCTGGACTACAGCAAAAAAATCACTTTAATGCTGTTAATCAAGGTGGAGAACAGAGTGGCACTACATCAGGAAAGGCTGCCATCGACTGGCTGTACAGTAAAATATTTTGTTTTCTGCTTACAGAGACAGAATCATTTCTGTCACAAGGCTGACTGGGGGTTTAGACTAGTTTCAACCACCATGGAGTGCTGAGGGTCGACACTACCCAGAGGGGAAGGTCTCAGAAAGGAAATGCCTCTCTTCCAAAAAAATATTAATATACATGTATACTTTTTACAATAATATAGGGGGTGGTATGCTAGCACGGTTGACACACAGCTCCAGAGATCCCCGATTCGATCTTGACCTCGGACTCTTTGTGTCTGTGTAGGTTTATTCCAGGTACTCCGGTTTCCTTATACATCCCTTAGGTTAACTGGTTGCTCTAAATTGCCCCAGTATAAATGGGTTTGACTAGTATTGACATTGCTCCTGACATGAATAGGGGCTGAAGCTGATGCAATGTTAAATAAAACAAATAATATAGGAGAGAGAGAGAAAAAATGTGTGTACTGTGCTTGTGTATGTACTTTTTAGCCTGGATTGGGGATTTTTGTCTAGGGATTTTCAGGGCATGGGGCATGTGCTTTACCAGCACACAGCCTCCTATATATAGTGGAAAAGGCAAAACTACAAAATTGCATCCAAAATGGGTTTTTTTTCTACATGTTTGCTCATTTTTAAATTTAGCTATTTTTATTCCTGGATTCTCACTTTTAACGCATTTAAAGCTTGGTTTGTTCTTTTAAAAGAATACTTTCTGCCACTGTGTGAATAAGGATGAGTCAAAACATTATAATCACCTGGTCCAAAACGAGTCCTCTCACAAACACTTGAATACCCACATTTTCTCAGCTGAACTTCACTCGTCGCATCACCCTCCCTCCATTGGTTTATCTTCTTAAAATGCATCCTGGTGCCATTACTTCCCAGGGTAAAGAGTGCATGCTGTATGTACCCAACTGTCCATGGAATATAAAAGACATCTGTACTCAACGAACTTCCATTGCTGTTCCAGCACTTGTGTGCCCACTGTAGATACTTTAGGTGGTTGACAGGGGTTAGAATGAGCACTCTATCTACTAACAGTGGTCCTGAGTTGGGACAAAACACAATCTGGATATAGTGCTGTATAGGTCATTCGCCACGGCTGATGAGGAGTACCTCACAGGCATTGCCCTTTCAGAATTTCTCCATCCAGGTGTCTGGCCATTATGATTAGGTCTCTGTTTGAGTCACTCATATCTTTATGCCTGAATTCTTCTCCTGTATGCAATGTATGACTCTGAGACCTGTTCACTAATACATCCCAGACCTTGACATATGCATCTGGAATGGACTTATTTGCAATATTTGCTTCGTAAGTGGTCATAATGTTTTGGCTCATCAGTGTATAAACATTAAAGCATACAGAATGGGGATTCAATTAAAAACAAAGGGAAATACTCTTTTCAGGAATGTTTCAGCTTCACCAACAACCTGTGGTAGCCTAGCGGTTAAGGTACTGGACTCTAGACCAAAAGGTCCAGGGTTCAAATCCCACCTCTGCCAAGCTGCCACTGTTGGGTCCTTAACCTAGTTATTTAGCAAGACAATTTACATTTTTTAATGTCAATGTGTCAAAATGCTGATCTGTCCTTTCTGTGGGGACTGTAGTAGTCTAGTGGTTAAGGTACTGGACTCTAGACCAGAAGGTGCAGAGTTCAAATCCCACCTCTGCCAGGCTTCCACTGTTGGGTCACTGAGCAAGGCATTTAACCCACAATTGTTTGGATTGTATCTATATCAACTATACTATAAACTATAAACTATATCAATTTTATGTCACTCTGGATAAGGGTAAATGATGTAAATGTAAACAACCTTCTCTTCAGCTGCCATTTTACTGCTCACATGTTTCTTTTTTATCTCATCATATTGCACACAGAATATGACGACAATTCCAGTCTGAAGAGTTAAAAACAAAGGGGTTTGCAGTAAGAGATTACACAGTTCACGATAATGTTTATTAGTTTTTTTTAACCTGTACATATTTAATGCAAATTCAGTTATAAAAATAGCAGTTTTAAATGCTGAGATGCTTCAAAATTCCATACGCTTATGTTACCAGTGGCTGTGTGTGACATGTGATGTGCACAGAACTAGCAGCTATGTTCATGAAGTGACACTAAAATTGGCATTTTGAGCTAAGTGGTGTGCTGTCACTCCGAGAAAGCATATGAAAAGTACACCAGTGCATCAAAGATGTCTCTGAAAAAAACTGTAGTGCTACGAAGGAAGTACTTATTTGTAATGGCTAAGCTTTGAAATGTTTTGTCTGTGGCAAGTTGTTTATGCCTGTGTTATGGGTTGTACGTGGACTGGCTGTAGCTTGTGTTCGCTCAGACTGTAATTCAGAACTTTTAAAAGACACTGCCTAGAAATGCCTTCTCATTATGATATCAGATCTGGATCAACGGAACTAATATTGGATAAAATACTTAATTCATACACTATGGACCAGTAAACCTGATTTTCATCTGTATGATTGACCAAAACTGAAAACTATCCCCTTTCTCCTTAATTATATGAAATACATTACAAATAAATTGCATTCCCCTTGGACAAAATGAAAAAGACCCAACATTTGTATTTAGAGCAAGAACGTTCTCAGTGCGTTGCTAGTGCATGAACCAAATGGGTAAAATTGTATATGTTATCATATTAATAGTAAAAAAAAAGTTTACAGCATTTAGCCCTTATCCAAAGCGACTTACAGCTGATTCTGATACAGTCCTATAGCTTAGAATCCAGACATTTGTGGGTTAAAGGTCTTGCTCAAGGGCTCAGCAGTGGCAGCTTTGCAGTGCAGGCACTTGTGCAGTTCAGTGCAGTGCCTTACCTGCCTCGCGCTTGTTCCCTTTCTCAAGGTGATATAGATATTCTTTAATAACTTTATACACAACTCTATACCTCTTCGTAACCTACAGGATCCTCTAAGCAGTTTATGGATCCTCTCAGTTGTCCTTTTAACTAAGGTGTCCCACATTTTCTCCGTCAGTGCTCGCCAGTTCTTGTTACCTAGTTAATGATATTGTCCATTTTGAAATCAGGTCTGATGACCATGTGCTCATAGTGAAACTTTGGATTGTTGTCTTCTTGCAGGATAATTCCACATTTCATTTTATAAATGATTGGAATTTATTTTGTATATAATTTGTAAAATAAAAGTATATTGTCAATTGTCCACCCAAAAACCATGGAATGCAAATTTTGCACTCATCTGTATATAGCAAGCAATTAAAAGTTTCAGAAGCTTTTTCTTCACACTTTGTGAGCATCAAATGTACTGGAGTAAAAGATATTTGAACAGTGTAGCCTTTAGAAAGCGAATATTAAGGGAAAATACTGCAACCAGAATTGCAAATGTTTTACAATTGTGTGCAACAAAAAACAACCAAAATGGCTCATTATTGCAATAGAGTGCCAATCCAGCACTCCTTTTGGATAGGTTACCGCTACCTTAAACCTATGAAGGTTGTAGATGTTCATTTAAGAAATTAGTTTGTTACTATTTTGCTAGAGCTACACTTAGTGCCAAAGGTCTCGCAGCATATGTTTGAGGGGAAAAAAGGAATAAAAACATCAGCCAGATCCCTAAACATGTACTATGCGCATTACTATTCTCCCTTTTAGCACTTTTTATACTTTTCTACCTTGCTATCCGTTGCATCATAGAAGCAACATTAAACAATGTGTTTCAATCATCCGATTATTAAGATGCATTTGAAATCAACACTAATCTAAATCTAATATCCAGTCCTATAGAAATATTGTGTAACTCTTCTCAACAGTCCTCCTTCAAATGCATGTTGTGGTGCATAACCACAGGTTGTGACTTTTGGCACTTACCCCATGGATTATGGCAGTTAGGGGCTTTGTGCAGTTGTGGCCATCAATTTTGAGTTGTGTTGTAGTTGTGAATGGTGATAATGCAAGGTCTCCAGATCGTTTTACATGATCAGATCAAATTTAAACATTGTGTTCAATAAAAAAAGAAAAGAAAAGAAAATTGTATCTGTACATATAAACCAAGCAGTTGCAGCACACTTCAATTTCGGAAACAGACAGTGTGGTTGTCATTATTTTATTTGATTTGATTTTAGAATTTTATTTTATTTTAATTTTTAAGAAACAAGCATATGAAAGGACAATCTGTGTAGGAAGTCATTATGCATAAATCAACGTATGTGCGCTTGTCTTTTTATGTGTGTGTGTATGTGTGTAAGTATGTATGTGTGTGTGCATGTAAGTGTACTGGAACAGAAATGGTCAGAATAATGTATACACCCTGTATCTTGTATAAAATTTGAAAACGAACGATGTGGCGCTATAGCTGTACTAGATCTGCTTGTAATTTATTATTTTGTTGTATTTCACTGTTGCTTTGAAAGATGACAGCTTTGATATGTGCCAGCAGTACACTATTGAACAATAAAAAAAATATATTGTGTGTTGTCATACCCCTGTAAAATATCCCTTTAGAATCTATGAAAAAAAAACATTCATATACATTTGGTGTGACTTTTTCTTGTCTTGGAACTTTATTGGATCATTAAATATTGTGTATCTTTAGACTTTTGTGAGTGTTTTTCATCATTATTTTGTTTGTTTGTTTTTTGGACACTAGTGGATGTCGGGTATCACACAGGCACAATTGGGTTGTGGCTGCAGGAAGGTAGACCAGATGGGGATAATCAGCCACCCCTACATCAGCATCCCTGATACAGCACTGTAATGTACTGGCATCATGCCTTCCAGTCAAATTCAGATTTCTCTGTTTGTCAGGTATATACTGACCCCTACACATTTTCAACAAAATATGATTAGTATGTTAGTATATCCCAGTGTGTCACGTTGAGAAAAGGGCAGGGAGACAGTGACTGACATAGGTGATAACATGCAGTGCTAATATAACCCCAAATCAGCAAAAAGTTGGGAGACTATGGAAAAATGAAAACAGGTTGTCTTACATTTACTTTGACATTTATTTCATTGCAGACAGTATGATCCATGGATATTTTATCTGGTCATTTTTATAGTTTCCCAACTTTTTCTGATTTGTGGTTGTACATCTTTGCACCTAAAAGTAAAAAGAACTTGATTACCGTATTTTTCGGGCTATAAAGCGCACCGGATTATAAGACGCAATATCAATGATCGGCTGCTAACGGGTATATTTTCATACACAAAGCGCACCGGGTTATAAGACGTATTAAATGAAACAAAACTCTTAAGTTCCGTCGGAAGCTCAGTTTTGGTCTTTACCTGCCGCAGGGAGGTCTTCTTGCTTCCTCCACTTTTTCCGTATCATTGATTCGTTAATGTTGAAGCTGCCTCTATGTCCATGTTGTACTGCGTGACTGATAGCGTTTGTGTTTGAAATCTGCTTCGAAAATGAATGAATGAAATGCGCGTACCCTAATGCTGAAGCACATACCGTATTACTCCGTGATGCTGCGCACTACGGTTGCCGTAAGCTTCGTAACTTACCAAGGCCGTGCTAAAACATTTTGACAGATTTATGAGCGCCGTGTACCATCTACAATCGGTTCTAGGTCAGAAGGCTCAACCAGAATTAATTCATACATTAGACGCACCGCATTTAAAGGCGCACTGGTGATTTTTGAGAAAATTAAAGGATTTTAAGTGCGCCTTTTGGTCTGAAAAATACGGTAAACAAATGAGACAAAAATATTATTGTTGGTCATTTTTTTATTGAGGAAAATGGTCCAATATTACATGTCTGTTCAAAAACATGTGAACTTTTGCTTTCCCTATCTGGTGTGAGCCCCTTGTGCAGTATTACTACACATTGGCTTGGTGGATTTGAACAGAACAGCTTCAACTCTGGTATGCTGGTGGGTTTCCTCACATGATCTGCTTCCAAAGCATTTCTATTGGATTAAGGTCAAGACTTTTACCCGGCCATTCCAAACAACCTTAGTCTTCTTTAACCATTTTTTGGCAAAACACCTTGTGTGCTTAGGGTCATTCTCTTGTTGCATGAGTCAGATTCTTTTGAGATTCAGTTCAAGGACAGATGTCCGGCCATTTTCCTTTAAAATGTGCTGATGTAGTTCAAAAATAATTGTTTTATCAACGTTCATAAACTGTCCTGGGCCAGATGAAGCACACCAGGCCCAAACCATGATGCTACCATGACCATTTATCCACAGATGAGGTAAGAGTCTCATGATGGAATGCAGCATTTGTCTTTCTCCAGACATCATTTAAACCAAAAGCTCTATTTTGGTCTCATCTGTCCATAAAATGCTTTCAATAACCTTTTGGATGGTCAGTGTGCTATGTGATGGGCAGTAATGTTAATTTTGGAGAGTAGTGGGTTTCTCCTTGCAATGCTGCAATTCACACAATTGCTTCTCAGTGTCATCCTGATGTTAAACTCATTACATTAATATTAGCCATTAGTCAAGTTACCTTGGGTGCCTTTGTGACCTTGCTGTCTATTACACATCTCTTTCTAGGCTGACTGAGTAACAATGGTCTTGAATTTCCTCCGTTTGTACGTAGTCTGTCTGACTGTGTATTGATGGAGTCCAAACTCTTTAGATATGGTTTTGTTACCTTTTTCTGAGGTCCTTGCAAAGCCCTATTTTCCATGATACACTTCCACAAACGTGTTGTGAAAAACAGACATTGCTAGATCCATATTCCTTAAATACAATAGTGTTCCCACTCACACTTGATTGTCATCCCATTGACTGAAAACATCTGACCTTCAAATTACCTGCTAACCCCAGAGATTCACAGAATGTTGCCATTGGCAGATATGTAATATTGGACTATTTTCCTCAGTAAATAAATCATCAAATAAAATGTTTGTGTTCCATTTCTTTAACTGGGTTCTCTACTTTTAGGACTTTTGTAAAAATGTGATGATGTTGTAGGTCATATTGAAGTAGAGCTATAGAAAATGATAAAGGGTTCTCTACTACTGTAACAGAAGTAGAGATTATTATTCTAAAATAAACTGCCACCAAAAATATAGTGTATTTTATAGACCCAACTCTATATCACAGAATCATTCATTCAAGAGCTTTTATATGTTTAAAATTCATAATATTCAATATTTAAAAATGTACTGCTGTTTCTCTTTCCATTTCTACAACAAATATAAAATATCTGTTTATTCACTTAGTAAGAAAATACTAAACATAATGTTTTAGACCTTAGTGTTCAAGTTTTAATACTAATTAGTGCATACAGTGGGGCAAAAAAGTATTTAGTCAGCCACTGATTGTGCAAGTTCTCCTACTTAGAAAAATGAGGGACGTCTGCAATTTTCATCATAGGTACACTTCAACTAAAAAATCCAGGAAATCACATTGTAGGACTTTTAAAGAATTTAACTGTAAATCATGGTGGAAAATAAGTATTTGGTCACCCACAAACAAGCAGGACTCAGATCCTGCAGTGCCAGGCGTGTCCCCCTGCTTAAGCCAGTACAGGCCCACCTGAATAGAGCATATGGATAATCCAAAAGAGGACTGGGAGAATATCACATGGTCAGATGAAACCAAAATAGAACTTTTTGTTTGGAGGAAGAAGAATGCTGAGTTGCATCCCAAGAACACCATACCTACTGTGAAGCATGGGCGTGGAAACATCATGCTTTGGGGCTGTTTTTCTGCAAAGGGGACAGGACGACTGATCCGTGTTAAGGGAAGAATGAATGGGGCCAAGTATCATGAGATTTTAAGCCAAAACTTCCTTCCTCACACCTTCCAACACACAACTTCCTTCCGTCAGTGAGAGCATTGAAGATGGAACGTGGCTGGGTCTTCCAGCATGACAATGATCCCAAACACCCC
Source organism: Ancistrus triradiatus (assembly GCA_025084515.1). Taxonomy (NCBI): domain Eukaryota; kingdom Metazoa; phylum Chordata; class Actinopteri; order Siluriformes; family Loricariidae; genus Ancistrus; species Ancistrus triradiatus. The sequence continues at coordinate 205,452 of JAJAGP010000995.1, forward strand.
GCTCGGCCAACGAAGGAGTGGCTCTATAAAAAGCATTTCAAGGTCCTGGAGTGGCCTAGCCAGTTTCCAGACATCAACCTGATAGAGAATTTGTGGAGGGAGTTGAAAGTCCGTGTTGCCCCAAAACATCACTGCTCTAGAGAAGATCTGCATGGAGGAATGGGCCAAAATACCAGCTACAGTGTGTGTAAAACCAGGTGAAGACTTACAGGAAACGTTTGACTTCTGTCATTGCCAAGAAAGGTTATGTTACAAAGTATGGAGTTGAACTTTTGTTATTGACCAAATACTTATTTTCCACCATAATTTACAATTAAATTCCTTAAAAATCCTACAATGTGATTTCCTGGATTTTTTTTCTCATTTTGTCTCTAATAGTTGAAGTGTAGCTATGGTGAAAATTACAGACCTCTCTCATCTTTCTAAGAAAGAGAACTTGCACAATCAGTGGCTGACTAAATACTTTTTTGACCCACTGTAAACAATAAAAGAAGCTCAAACAAAGAAAAGATCTGCTCAAGAACAAGAAGTTTATTGATGTTATAAACTCCTGTTACCAGGAGTCGTCATCTCTCTGGGACATCCACCTTCTGATGTCGCTGCACGGAGCGTCCACCTGTAGACGTTGCTCTACGAAGCGTCCATCCTCTGATGTCACTCTACGGAGCATCCGTCTACTGATGTCCTGCTGCAGACGTCCCTCTGGTTCCCGCCTCCTTCTTCTCTTGAAACTTCTTTTTTTTTTTTTTTTTTGGTGGTTTTTTGTGTTTTTTTGTTTTTTTTGTGTTTTTTTTAATGCACCCAGTCTATCATTTGGCTTACCCCCCCCCCAAAAAACCCTCAGTTTACCCAATCCAAGGCTCCTTTCCACGCCCAAGCTCCCTGATCTTTCTCCAGATCTTCAATCATCCGCACTTCATCCTGCCTCATCTGAGCCAACTGTTCCAGCTCAAGGTCTTGACTTTCCAGCTCAGGCATCTCCTCCTCAGGATAGCCACCACCAGCAGCAGCAGTCTTCTCCTGGACCTCTTCCTTCAAAGCCTTGAGCTTTCTCTCCAGTTCTTTGCTCTCCTCTTGATCTTTTCTCCTTAGAGCTTCCAGCTCATCAATCCTCCAAAAGAGCCTCTCTTTCTCCTCTGTCATGGTCATACTCTCTTTCATCCACTCTTCTTGCAGGAACACCAGGTTTTCCTCCAGCATTCTCTGATGTTGTTGCACCTTCATCCTATTTTCCTCCATTTGTCTCAGTATCTCGGCCATGGCATCACTTTCCTGAATTGCCAACATTATGCTCTGCTGTGCATTGGCCTCCTGGTTTTTCTCCTTTATTTCTTTCAGAACGCTCAGTTCATTACGCAACTTCTGTGTCCAGTTGGTCTCCTCCTCTAACTGCCGCTCCAGGGACATCCTGAGCTTCTTCTCCTTCCAAAGCTCTCTCTCCAGCTCAGTGACAGTTCTCCGCCTCGCCGGCCTTCTCCAGCATAGCAGGTCCCGCAACCTGAACCAGCCAAAAGGCATTGTTGAAGCGACTTAAATTTGTCCTGGAAGAAGTCTTCGTCAGCCTGTTGCTTCTGCTGTCTGAGTAAAATGAGCCAGAATGCCCAGGTGTGCACTCTTCTATACTGCCTGGTGTCTGTGATGTCATAACAGACCTTTATTACATCATAATCGGAGTGTTCCGAGGCTGTGAGGCCAATGTGCCTAAGAAACACAGCACCTGTTCTTGCCTTATTATCTGCTTTTTAAATGCATTTTGTCCTTTATTTTGTAGCCATAAAAATACCAAATCAAAAATAAACAGTGGCTGGTTTCAGTAAAACAGGAATTCATAAATCAGTCAGTCCCAGGTCTGCTTTAACATTCAGTGCATAAGCAGCTACAGCTACAGCTCTACTATATTGCACACACATTCATAAACCATGTGTTTAATATATACTAGATAATATAATTGTTTTTTCTGTATAATTATTTATAATATACCCTTGTATATCTCTTCTTTGCGTTAAAGGGTGAGCTAGCAAACACTGACTAAAACGAGCTTGGAGAGCTTTTAACAGAAAACCTGCTTGAAATAACTGCTCACCTTAAAACCGGATATAGATATCTACCTACTTTTATTGTGTATTCTCTGAAAAGGTAATATCGTACCTCTGGTACTTGCACTCAGCTCTCAAAGTTACCAGGAAGCACTATTCTCTACACCAGCAGTGCACTGGAGCCGTCCCCATGGATACAGTGATCTGAGATGAGAAACTAAACAAATTGTGTGAGGTTAGTATGAGGTGACACTGTGCCTGCTGAATGGAGCTTGTACAGAGATAGCTCATCAAGCACTTCTAGATGTGGTCTGTGCATGAGCAGTGCCAAGCTACTGCTCAGAGCTTTTTTATTCAGCGCGAAGTGGGATGCCCTAGACGTTAAAGAACTCCGTTTCTATTCATTGTTTTATTTGACTCCCATGTTCACATTTGACTGTAAACGTCAACACAGATGTACTGTATCTTGAAAACCAGAAAAGGAAACTGATGAAAATAAAAAGAGTCAAGTGAAAATCTTTAGAGTAGTATTTTGATAACTTTATGCTTGAATTGTGGCTCATGCTATTTATAAATAAACAGAATACAATATGGTGTCCTGTCAGCATGTTTACTGATCTATTTAATGCTAGTCCCTATAAATAGCAGAACATCATGTTCTGAATAGCCAGCTGATTAAGGTCTTCATTTGGAGGCGTATGAAATACCGTTTCACTTTCCACCGCTGATGAGTGACGAGCACAGTTGTTAACTTTGCAAACATGGTTCTTCAGTGGAAACACACTTTGTTTTCAAAGTACCCTCATTTGAACATATAGAGAGTGTCAAACAGCATGCTCATTTTAAATTGTAATTAAACCGGCCATCAGGTGCCTTGAGGCTGTTTGGTCAATAGCAGGATACTAATTACTATAAGATGACCTTTGGAATAATATCTGGTGAATAATTCATAATTGAGGAAATTGCTTCTGAGACGTTTGTTCTATGTCCAGGGGAACTTTATGTGCTCAGAACGATCTGACAATGAATTTCAAAATCTGATTCCACTACTAAACAGCAAAGTCATGAAATATGTAACAACAGTAGGCCTACATACAGTTCTTACATCCCATAAAATATCCAATTAAAATGAACACGAACACCCATTAAAATATCATATCAACTTGCCAGGGCTTATCACACTGCCTTAGTACTCAGCCTTAATAATGTCTGTTTTTTTATCTGTTTGTAAGCAAATTACTGTGGTCATGTTCCAACATCTAATGGAAAGCCTTTCAAGAAGAGTGGAATCTGTTAAAATGACAAAGGGAGAATAAAATTTATATTAAATGCCTCATATTAAAATCATACTTAAAAAATCATACTTGACTGTACTTAGCTTTATATGATTTGTAAGTACAGGTATGTCCTGTTTAACGTCCATTCAATCAACGTCTGTTGGCTTTAATGACTGAGGTCTTAAGAATTATGATAGGAAATAAAATCATATATATATATATATATATATATATATATATATATATATATATCTTATTGATGTCTGAAAGACAGAAAACTAGTATGAGCAAACCCTTGTGAAACCTGCTGACAGAAAAGAGAATCACATTCTTGCAAAACAGAAGGCATGGTAACATTCCACTCGCTTTTGTTTCTAGTTTTATAAAAGTTTCAAAGATAGGAATTACTGTGCTGTATTAAATGTTTTCATATTGTGTTTTAATTCATAGTTTTTTCATATTGTCACAATTCGTATCGTCACACTATGTGCAAATTATCTAAACTGCTATGTGCCACTATGTTAATGTCTAGTCAACGTCCATTCTGTTCAACGTCCTGTTTCACAGAACATAATGCGGACATTAAATGGGTCCTACCTGTACTTGTATTAGAGTTTTTCTTTGACTGAATACTTCCTGACTGGTTAAGCACCACATTCCTAACAACTCTGAATCCCAATGAGAGCTGTGGACCATCTTTTGTTATATCTATCTGCTACTTTCTTTGACTAACTCTTTCAAATCTTATACTTGTTTACGATTACTTGAGAAAAATGTTTAAATTGTACTTGGAATCATTTGAACTTTTAATACTGAGCAGAATTTCGGTGCTTCTGCCATCTTTGCACTGAACTAACTATTGCATAACAGCAGGTGACTCTTTTGAACACTTGATTCTCCTCTGCTTTAGCATTTAAATGATGTGCATTCAAAAGAAAAGATGGCACCACCACCCAGTATTTCTTTTAGCCTTTCTTGGTAAACACAGTGTTCCCATCAGTTTAATTGGGTTTTCTTTTCTTTTTGCTGACAGCAGTTTTAAAATGTGCCCAGAGCAGGTCAGCTTAATGCAATCATTATCTTCAATCCACCCAATTGGCTTGTGCCCCAATACTGTAATAGTGTTATGTTGTCCACCTTCCCTTACTTTACACACCGTATCCAATTTTGCCAGTCTAGCCATCAGCCAATTCATTTTTCAATGGAGCAAGTGTGGACAGAATACAGAGACCTAGGCATTTGTCATATTCAGCAATGTCAAGATGAGAGGTTAGAGTGTGTGTGACTCGAGATGAGCATGATGCATGGGTCCATTGTTGTGCTATTCTAAACAAGTGACATATCCATAATCTATAACGCTGCTGCAATCGCCCTGAGGTTCAATTATAGTAAACTGTCATCCAGTCAATCGCACTGGTTACAAATTAAGACATTATTGCTCTCATAATGACACACAAAATGCAAGAGGAAACTCCAACACACCCACACATGCATGCAGACGCAGTGAGATTTGCCACGCTGGATGAAACCCTGAGAAGAGAGGGTGAAAATCTGGAGCGATTTCTAAAAGGGGAGATAATCGGTTGCAATTATACACTTTGACAATAGACATGAATGTGCTCTTTTGGAAGGTTTGGGGTTTTTTAGACGCATGATGTCATGGTGAGAGGCGCAACAATACGAATGCTTCTAATCTAGCACAATAGGACAATAGGTTTCATTACAAAGAAAAATGTTTGAAATTTAGAGAGGATGAAAAAAGAACACAAGTAATCATTGGTCATGTTAAAACAAAAGCTGTATCTCCCAACAACAGAATAGGTGCAAAATGAGTGTGCCCTCCCCAGCCATTCAGAAAAGGGAATCACCTTTGACCCACGCCAGATGAATGTGTGATCTGGAAGATAAGAGACACCAAATCAGTCCATAATGAGCTAGCAGGCTTGTCAGCTCTCCGACAACCTTCACTGAGCACTGATTAATGACTGACAACTGCAATGGCTTATTTAAATAATGCAAATCGAGCGACAGGATAATGATCCTTACATTTCCTCTAATTGGAGGCGGAATGAAACAAGGGGAAGAGTGGGAGCTTTGTTCTATCAAATATGCATCTTTCACCCAGCAGCTGCTAAGTTCCCTATTGTGGCTTGCAATCCAGTTAGTGTCAAAGGTAAAGCTTCAACAACACCCACCTGGCCAGTAGCATTATTTTATGGTGCTAGGTGTACGATGCGAATTAGTATATGCAACATATATACACAACTGCATTGGCATTGTAAACTAAAAAAAGTATTTAATGCAACATACTGAGTTGCACCAACCACTTCATTCTGGTCAAGGTTGTGGATGATTCAAAATATACTTGAAATGCTTCTTGCATGCGTCCAAATGACTCTACTTCAGTTTTTGGAGACATGTCGCAATGTCATGCTCTTGCCATTTTCTTTACAAACTCATCCAAAAGCAACGTTGAAGTCATTTTGGATAGCAACGTACAGCATAATCATATTTATATTGTTAGCCTGACCAGGCCAAGCCTCGACACCATCCAGGAGTGTTTGCCCAGTTACACAGAAGGGCAATCCAGGGAAGCTTACTACCGAGCTGAACATTCATTCATTCACTTTCTTATCCACTTGATCCTGAACAGGGTCGCAGGAGAGCTGGTGCCTAGCCAATGGCATAGGGCACAAGGCAGGAACAACCCTAGCAGGACTCCAATCCATCGTAGGGCACATACACTCACGCACTCATACACTAGGGGTGCTTTTAGAGATAAGTCGAGTCAGATTTCTTTATATAGCGCTTTTAACAATGGAGCATTGTCTCAAAGCAACTTTACAATTGTAGATTATCTTCTAATATCTAGGGCCACATACCCAGCCATCACCATGTCTTGAGATGTCTTAAGACACATTATGAAGATGTATCAAGACAGCTTGGGGCATGTCTTAAGAATTGAAGACGTCTTTAAGACATTTCTGTAGACACACGTCTTGAGACTATAAGAACGTCTCAACATGTCTCAAGATGTAGGATGAACAACATTTATTTTTATACAAATGCACTTTTATTTTGTAAATATTCCATAATATTAATCCTTAATATTAAAATATATACTACATTGATAATTTGCAGATAAATATATTGCTTCTATCTAGTGAGTCATTTTCTTTCTTGCTTCAATTTTATGACAATGTTGTGCATTTAAATCATCTTAAAATCTGTTTTTTGTCATCTTATTTAATTTTTTTAGATGACCTTACTGACATTTTATATAAAGCTGACTTGCAATGTTTTACATCTACTGTACAGTCTTCGTAGCTTACTTGAGATGTGCTTATAAATACACTGAAAAAATAACTTGTAGGATTTACTTGAAAATAATTTGCACTAGTGTTTAAACTTTACGTCTATAATATCAAGTACAACTTATTTGCCAGTATTAAGTAAAATGCACTTACCATTAAACATTCATAAAAATTTCAGTGTGTCTGCTACATATATGAGCTACAATATCAAAATTATTGCCACACTGCCTCAGAACTTTATGAAATGCCATGAAATCGCAAAACTCTGCAGAGGGCTTTTCATTTGAAACAAAGGATACAGAGAGTGGAGAGGGATAGAAGAGAGAAAAGTAGATTAACTATTGTTAAGTAAAATAGTTGAAAAAAGTTTTCACAATCTAATGTAAAGCCCGTCGCAGAGAGGCTCTTCATGACTTCAAAACATCCTACAGAAAACACTGAATATTAAGCAAACGGTACTTAATTATATTTCATTTACAAGTTATATTTATTTCAATTAATTAAGTAAATTTTTCATAGACACTCATCAAAATAAGTAATAAATTGTCATGTTTTATGAAGTAAATAAGTAGATATTATATTTTTTCTATTTGACATTTTCAGTTACTTCATTTGTCAAGTTATATTACTAACAATAATTAAGTAAATGTTGCATTTTTCATTTGATGTTACCAAATAACATCATTTGCTCTATGCATTCCATTTTTTTTATCACAAATCACACAACAAAAATACAAATTAAACTATTTATTTTATCAATATTAAACAACAATTAATCACACACATTCACATCATCTTACAAGCAGCAAAATTGCTAAATGTTCTAAAATTCTGTTTTCACTTTGTTATTATGCTATTGACTGCTGAATGATGGGGAAAATCTTGATGTTTTTTTATTTTTTTTAGCACAAGACCACAACATAACAAAATACATTGTATATAATAAAACCTAATTTTCTCACACAGTTCATTTATTATGTATACATTTAATTTTTTACCTCAGAAATTCTAGTTCTCACTGGACCCAGGAAAAAAAAATGTACTGTGAATGTTCATAGTAAAACTGTGAATTGCTTGACAGTTTTAATGTGAATTTTCACAGTTTCTCCATGTTCACGGTTCTACTATGAATTTTTGGTGGTAATTTGGACACTTCATGGTTCTACTGTCAAACTTCACAGTACAGTTTTTCCTGGGGGATGTTAATATTACAATGTAGACATTATGACAGTTAATTTAATATTCGTTACTATATTATTATGCTCTCGTACAGAGTGTTTGAACTCAGACTAAGCATCAAGTTAAGCATAACCTAAACTTTGGTCAAGACTTGAATCTTTACTGTCACTCTTCTTCACTAACATACATTGTGAAGTGAACACTATAAACAAACAACACAAATATACATTACATTCTGCACAGCTTGCACATTAATAAACATTTCTGCTTAGCACTGTAAGTAACCAGTAACAATTCTAATAAGGTCTCTAAATACATTAACTCATAATTAACATTTAAAAACCTTACAGCGTTTCTTCAAAGAAGTTTCCCGTTACAAATGAGGTGATTAACTTAATCAGCATCCTAGCGTCCGTTATAAACTAGTTCGTCAACGTGGGAACGAACCGGAAGTGACGTAATTACGTCGCGCAATCGGAGAATAATGTTAACGGTCTCAACTGACTTGAACGTAAACATCTATGAAGGCAGCACTATATCACCTAGATTGACTTTCAGTGTACAATTATTATTATTATTATTATTATTATTATTATTACTTTTATTGTTCAGTTCGCAACCTTCTAGCAGCCTGTTTGTGAAGAGGTCATAAGTTCAAATCCCAGCAACACTGCAGCCCTCCATGGGTAGGAGTCTGAGAATAGGAAGCCCATCCTGCATGTGATGGGGGAATCCTAACCTGCAGCTGGAGGGAAGGGTGGGAAGAGACACAGATACATACTGATATATAAAATTTAATTCTTGTTATTGTTACTTGTTTTCCTGATTAGAATAATTTTTATACCAACTTCATGTTATAAACTTTTTTGTTCTGTGTTAAAATTGATGATAATATTTACATAAACTAATACTTCTGAAAGGTTTCAAGAATGTATACATTATTAGGCTACCTTAAACTATTAACGATTTTAAAAAAGGTATTACAGGTAATTAATTTTCTCTAAACGTAATCATCTTAAGACATAAGATCTCTCGGTCTTAAGACGTGTCATGTCTTGAAGTCAGGCCTTGTCTTCAAGACACACAAAATTATTACTTCAATGTCTTAAGATAGAGAGATGTCTTCATTCATTGAGTCTTGAGATGTCTTGGTATAACAAACTGTCTCAAGACATCAAACTGAGCAAGACTTCGGCAACAGGGGCAAGGAAAAACTCCCTAAACATTATGAGAAAGAAACCTTGGGAGGACTATAATTTATCTAATCAAGTAAGTCTTATAGTAATAGTTCGAATAAAATAACGTAAAAATATGCATATTGGCATTATTTACTCCTATACACAGAGTCACTTTAGGATCTTGAGTCCTCAGCAGGAAAGTCCTTGGTGGCACTTTGTCTCCAGCCGACCAGAGGAAGGAGATGACAGAAACAAACTGTGTGGGACTGAAGTGTAGGAACATCTTACTGTGTGGGTTTGGAACTGGTAGAGGAACACAAGTTCAAAGGGAAAAGAGAAATTGTAGTTAGTTATTGACTAAGAGCACAGAGACTATTAATAACCACTGATGCCATGTTTAGCATGAGACTCTGGCAGCATAGCTATAAAGAGGAGAACCAGCAGGCAACAGCCAAGAGGGATCACATGAGACCTCAGAAACCCACCTCCCCATGGGAGGCAGATGACAGCAACCCAACATCCCAGATCACCACAAAACTCTTTGACTATGAATCCCCAGCTCTGCCCTTAGTTTAATTATCCAATTAACCTAACATGAATGTCTTTGGACTGTGGGAGAAAACGAGTAGCCAAAGTGAACCCACACTAACCAGGGGAGGGACATGCAGACTCCACAAAGAAAGGACCCAAACCACTCCAGCTGGGATCAAACCCAGGACCTTCTCACTGTGAGGCAACAGTGCTATCCACAGAGCCACCATGGGTTAAAACAGTTAGACTGTAGTGGAGCAGTGGTTAAGGTATTGAATTGTACTTTTAAAAGACTGTATGAGTTCTAATTTGCTGAGTTAATGGCATCTGCTAAATGATTTAAATGTAAAGGGTTAAGGTCTTATTTAAGGACTCAACAAATGTCAGCATGGAAATAAACTCAAAAAAGTCTGTCCTGTAGCCCAGTGCCCAAATAACTAAGACACCACTGCACTTGACTCTATCCATAAAGGTCACTCAGGTGCTTGTCCTGTCGATCGTTATATCTGTGCTGGACTACTGCAGTTCACTCCTGGGTTTCCTCTGCATTGCTTGGCTCAACTGGACTCTTCAAGTCTAAAGGAAGACAAGTGTCAAGTCTTTTCTCTGTAATGCACACAAGTGTTTCTTGGTTAACTGCACACTGTTTTTTTTATTTATCTGAGCCATCTCCTAGTCAAAGGTAGATAATGTTTTTGACATGTTGGCACTGTAAGCTTGAACTAAAAATAAAGCCCTTTATAAGTCCCTCTGGATAAGGGTAAATGCTCTAAGGGAATACTCACACTATGCCCGGTTGCCTTGTACCATGCCAGAGCACAATTAATGTCCTGCAGTCATAGAGCAGAGTGCAGCAACATGGCAAAGAAGCAGGACCTGATTGGTCCTCTTATGTGTATTCAAAGCATCAGTTGGCTCACAGTCGTTAACCTCTACACAATAACCAAAGTTGAGATTTAAAGCAAGGCCCCCCACCCCAACCCTACCTGCTACACCAGGATGCCACTCTTTTATTAAAGCATATTGTTCAGTAACTGCTACGATATATTGAGCAACTATACTGAAACTAATTTAACATAGAGTGGGAAATGTTCAATGAAAGGTGGAATTTCTTATGACTTTAGAGCAAATGTTTGTACATAATTCCAGAATATTCCTAAATTTGCTGTACATTTTTGTTAACAAACAGTGACATTTGAATATAACAAAAACAAAAGTCACACGTATTGTTTCAGATGTCAAAATGTCACCACAGGGCAGATAATCTTTTTTTACTTTTCTCTTCTTCTTTTTTTTTATTCTTCTTCCATTAGCAGCTTAATCCAAGCTGTGGTAGCAAATGCAGCAGTACATGAGCCAAATCAGGAACATATGAGTCATCATCAGAATGCATGCTGTTCTTAAGCAGATAATCTCATTATGTGATCCTCACCCTCTTCTCACATAAGGTAGTCCAGCCACAAGACACTTTCTGACCTCTAAAACTATCATTGTCGTCATGCCCAGCCTTAGTTATGTAGTAGGCAGTTTTTAAAGAGAAAAAATGAGAAAGAAAAAGAAGGTAGACACCTCAGATATTGCAGGGCTGTCTCCGCGGCCCTAAAGGTGGAGGAACCTCTTGACTAACCTCTGCAGAGCACATAACTCGCAATGCAGGCCTGTGGCTTGTTGCCATGGCATTATGTAGACTACACTCCCTCTGAAAGACAGGTTCATTGTATTCTGCTGAGAAAATGGCATCAGCCCTGAAATATAATTCATCTTCCTAGACCAGGGAAAAGAACAGATACAACAACAAGGTAGTCAAAAGCCAAAAAAGCTCTACCCTCTGCACTGAACAATACAATGACTCATGGGCAATTATTGGGTAAAAATTACTCTCTTTTTTGTATCATGTTTCCCCTGTGTTTTCCCCCACCTCACTACCCTTGATAAAATGTACCATCAATTGGCAAGCATGGCATGTGCATACACTGCAGAATTGTGGAATTGTGTTGTCCTTCTGGTTGCATTGTGTTTCTTCCTAATTAACTGTTTAGTAACTCCACGTGTACCTGCTTTTTTCTCCTTATGATCTTGTCTATTTAAGTATAATAAAATGAATTATTCAAATAAAATTCAAAATTAGATAAACAGTAAGCCTACATTGACTTATTTTCCAATACAGTAAAAACAGCAAGAAGTATTTTTTTTTAAATAACAGTAGAACTAATATACGGGCATTTATGATGATTTATTTACCCATTATGCTCAAATAAACGAATGCTTTGTCAGGTTTTGCAAAGCATGATACGAAATGAATAAATCAATGAAAATATGTAGATCATTGAGTAGGACTATTTCTGTTGTGGCACTTACTGTTTGTACTGTCTGTATAAGTCTCTCTGGATAAGAGTGTCTGCCAACTGACTAAATGGTGATGTTAGTTAAATAAACAGGCCTACATGAGTATTCACCTTTGGCCCTGTTTGTAACCTGAGATGCACCCCTTTACACAATTGCTCCCACCCCCCACCAAGTACCAAGTAAAAGTCTTAGGCACTATACATTTTTCAATTTATAATCTGCTTTTTCTTTATTTAAGCTTTAGTGGTCACTGCACTTTGTAGTTCTACATGTACAGTCTGTAGTCCATCTGTTTCTTTACATACTTTGTTAGTTCCCTTTACTCAGGACCAGTACAGATCAGATACTATTTGGGTGGTGGATCATTCTTAGCACTTCAGTGACACTTCAGTGCTAGTGTGGGTTGTGTTGTGAACACCTCAGTGTCACTGCTGGACTGAAAACAATTCACCAGCCAAAAATATCCAGCCACCAGCATTCTGTAGGCAGCATCCTGTGAGCACTGATGAAGGATTAGAGGAAGACTAACACAAACTGTGCTGCAACAAACCATCTCTGATTTTACATCTACTTCACAAGGTGGAGCAATTAAGTGAGTGTATCTAATGAAGTGGACAGTGAGTGAACAGTGATTTAAAACTCCAGTAGCACTGCTGTGTCTGATCCAATTGTACCAGCATCAAACACACTAACACACCACTACCACATCAATGTCTCTGCAGTGCTGACAATGATCCACCACCCAAATAGTACCTGACCTGTGGTGGTCCTGTGGGGGTCCTGAGCATTTGAGAAAAGACTAATGGGAATTAACAAGTATATAGAGAAACAGATGGACTACAGTCTGTAATTGTAGAACTACAAAGTGCATTAAAACCTAAATAAAGAATACAATAAAATATAGAATGCCTAAGACTTTTGCACAGTACTGTAGATGTGACATATCTTATCATAATTATCGTTTCATTTTCTCAGACCATAATAAGGTAAACAGTCATAAGCCTATTGATCTTATGACAGATTACAATGACAGTGACATATTGAAAGGGTTTTTTCCTCTACTGACAACTACTGAGTTTGGGGAGACTAAGGTTGATTGTCAAATGGGTGAGTTGTCAAATCATTCATATTTTCAATACCAGAGGGAGCTATTTAAAGGTTGAATACTAGTTTTGTGCATCTACTTGCCCTGATATCCTGTCTGAGAAAAGCAAAGAACACTGTTAGCTGAGGTGAGCACAGTTTTCTCATTCAGACGTAAAACAGTTGTCATATGTGACAATTTACCCCACAATCACAGTGACAAACTGCCAGTATACATAGACACAGCCTCAGATACCTGGATGAGGAACAACCTAGGGAAAACAATTACAATCTATGACCTCCCTGGGGTTGTGGCAATTGTCTACCCTCTGGATGCAATCCCACTGAATATTCATCCCTTTGGATGACAGGGATTCAACCTTATAAAAGGGATGTGTTATTTGGAGGCAGAATTTGCACCATCCTATGTCTCAGATTGCTCCTTTCAGGACCCAGCCTTTCCAGGCCCCAGCACCAACCCAACACATTCAGGCCCCAGCACCAATCCAGCCCTGCCAATTAGCACCACCTCACCCTTGCCTAGTAATCCCTATGGAGTAGTCAACCTCAGAGGACATTTGGCCATACTCAAAAGCAGGAGGCTCAAAGAAAACTAGCCTGCCAAAAAAGTAGAGAAAGAAAAACTGCGATTCACACTGAGACACCAGTGAAGGAGGCACTTGCAGCTGAAAGGCTGGCACAAGATAAAAACAATCTGTTCCAAAAGACATGTGGGGGGAATCAAATCTAAAACACAAGAGAAAGAGAGGTACTGAATAAAAAGGAAACTCTATATACCTCTTTATCAGATGAAGATGAGTTCCGGTGACTTGTCTGTGTGGAGCCATTTGCGAACATCCAAAAGAGACTTGGGTCCAGTTCAAGTAATGCAAACAGTGGGCCCATGAAAGGTTTACCACTAGCAAGCCAATTATGTATGATCGAATGCCAATTCTGATGATGAGTCTGACTACTGAGGATTGAGACCTGGCTCGAGATTGGTTTGAGTGCCTGGGTGGAGTTTGCATGTTCTCCGCATGTCCATGTGGGTTTATTTGGGGTACTCCAGTTTAGTCCCATGTTGCAAAAGGTGTGTTATGGTAACTGTTTTTTTTCTAAAATACCCTTAGTGTTTGAGTGTGAGTATGTCCCTACAAGAGATTGGCACCCTATCTAGGATTGTTCCTGTCTTGTACCATGTCGTCGGCTAGGCACCGACTTTTCTGTGACCCTGACCAAGATTAAGCAGATAAGAAAATGAGTGAGTGAATGAATGAATGAATAAATGTAGGAATCCATGTGTACATGGAGTGCCTAATCTGCATAATACCAGTGACATATCAGGAATACAGTAGTGCTTGAAATTTTAAGAACCCTTTAGAATTTTCTATATTTTTGCATAAATATGACCTAAAACATCAGGTTTTCACACAAGTCCTAAAAGTAGATAAAGAGAACCCAATTAAACAAATGATACAAAAATATTATACTTGGTCATTTATTTATTGAGAAAAGTGATCCAATATTACATATTAGTGAGTGGCAAAAGTATGTGAACCTCTAGGATTAGCAGTTAATTTGAAGGTGAAATTAGAGTCAGGTGTTTTCAATCAATGGGATGACAATCAGGTGTGAGTGGGCACCCTGTTTTATTTAAAGAACAGGGATCTATCAAAGTCTGCTCTTCATAACACATGTTTGTGGAAGTGTATCATGGCACGAACACAAAGGAGATTTCTGAGGACATCAGAAAAAAGAGTTGTGATGCTTCATCAGGTTAGAAAAGATTACAAAACCATCTCTAAAGAGTTTGTTGTACTCCTCCAATACACAGTCAGACAGATTGTGTACAAATGGAGGAAATTCAAGGCCATTGTTACCCTCCCCAAGGAAGTGGTTGGACCAACAAAGATCACTCCAATAGTTGGCAAGATCACAAAGGACCAGAGTAGTAACCTCTAAGCAACTGAAGGTATTTCTCACATTGGCTAATGTTAATGTTCATGAGTCCACCATCAGAAGAACACTGAACAATAATGGTGTGCATGGCAGGGTTGCAAGGAGAAAGCCACTGCTCTCCAAAAAGAACATTGCTACTCGTCTGCAGTTTGCTAAAGATCACGTGGACAAGCCAGAAGGCTATTGGAAGAATGTTTTGTGGACAGATGAGACCAAAATAGAACTTTTTGGTTTAAACGAAAAGCCTTATGTTTGGAGAAAGGAAAACACTGCATTCCAGCATAAGAACCTTATCCCATCTGTGAAACGTGGTGGTGCTGGTATCATGATTTGGGCCTGTTTTGCTGCATCTGGGCCAGGACGGCTTGCCGTCATTGATGGAACAATGAATTCTGCATTATATCAAAGCATTCTAAAGGAAAATGTCAGGACATCTGTTCATGAACTCAATCTGAAGAGAAGGTGGGTCATGCAGCAAGACAACGACCCTAAGCACAAGTCGTTCTACCAAAGAATGGTTAAAAAAAATAAAGTTCATGTTTTGGAATGGCCAAGTCAAAGTCCTGACCTTAATTCAATCGAATTGTTGTGGAAGGACCTGAAGTGAGCAGCTAATGTGAGGAAACCCACAAACATCCCAGAGTTGAAGCTGTTCTGTACGGAGGAATGGGCTAAAATTCCTCTAAGATGGTGTGCAGGACTCATCAACAGTTACCAGCAACATTTAATTGTAGTTATTGCTGCACAGGGGGGGGGGGGTCACACCAGATACTGAAAGGTTCACATACTTTTGCTACTCACTAATATGTGATATTGGATCTTTTTCCTCAATAAATAAATAACCAAGTATAATATTTTTGTCTCATTTGTTGAACTGGGTTTTCTTTATCTACTTTTAAGACTTGTCTGAAAATCTGATGATATTTTAGGTCATATTTATGCAGAAATATAGCAAATTCTAAAGGGTTCATAAACCTTTAAGCACCACTGTATACATCTGGGTTTCACAATTACAAGAACAAAATCTTCCTCACGGCAAGACCATGTCTGACTTCAACAACTGCTCTTAAATTAATCTACCTAGAGAGTACAGAGCATTCTCATTTTTGTTATTTTGTCTTTGTACTAATGGAATGTCTCTTACCAAATCACCTATTAATTGACAGAACCACACAGCAATTGTTTGCAGTTTGTCAATTAAATTAATCATCTGCAACCATTCTCTACTCCCTCTACTCCTGTAGTCTCCACCAACTCCAGCATCAAGTTTGCAGATAACATAATGGTGATTGGCTTGATCTCCAACTTCAATGAGTCAGGCTAGAGGTGCAGATCCACCAAGGCCAAGGGGCTAATCCTCAACTTCAGGAGGTCACACAATGATGAGTACACTCCAATCTCCATCAATAGTGACTGAGTGGAAAGAGTGCCAAGTTTCAGATTGCTGGGTATTCACATCACTGACAATCTCACATGGTCCACTAACAGACTGCACTGGTCAGGAAAGCAGAGCAACAGCTACCAGCATCTGCAGAGACTCCACACACCCATGTCATCGTCTGTTTGAACTCCGCATCCAGCTGACAATACAAGGCCCATAACAGATGGGCAGATTCCAAGTTGACCCCACCATGTAAAAAATGTCAATGCTCTCTATTGTTGTGGGGACATTTGATCCCCACAATATAACACATGCATGATACACACACACACACACACACACACCTATACACTGTGTTTACATACACTTAATTTTCCAATCATAGTCATATTTCTGCAGTTATCAAATTATTCAAGTGGTGATGTATTCCGATCTAGAAATCAGATTAACAAATCCAATAAAGACAGCCAAATTACTCATACCATGTATCGGTTTTCTCAGTCTACGCATGTGCACGAGCCTAAACGTACACAGATGCCAGTTCCGCCTTTTCTAAAGACTTGGCTTTATTTGGCCTCTTTTTTCCATTGACTGTGACTGTTTTTTCTTACAAGATCTGGCAACCCCGGAATGGAATGTGCCACATAATTAAATGCAGCAAACCAGCTATCAACACTCTATGGACACTCTAAAACACAGTATATACCCAAGAAAAAGAATAATGTGATTATTTATTTATTTTTTTTATTTTTTTTATGTTTATGTCATCTTTGTGTGAGATTATTGTCTGGTTGCAAAGTAGAAATCCGATTATTACCTGAGTCCTGAGTAAAAATATTCTATGTCTTTTAAGTTGAA
This sequence comes from Ancistrus triradiatus, assembly GCA_025084515.1. Lineage (NCBI taxonomy): Eukaryota > Metazoa > Chordata > Actinopteri > Siluriformes > Loricariidae > Ancistrus > Ancistrus triradiatus. The sequence goes on from JAJAGP010000995.1 coordinate 222,594, forward strand.
CTCCATCATGATACCACCAGAAAAACATTACCCCCATTCCTCAGCACTGGAGGCATGTGCACTACATTTACTTGTGGGTTATTCCAAGTATCCACAATTTACATTTAGCCTTAATCATAGTAACTTACAACTGATACAATCCAAGCATTGTGGGTCATGGGCCTTATTCAAGGATCCAACCAGAGTACTAGGTTACCACAGTTCCATCCCAGCTTCCAAAAGAATGCTGATAGGTGGATAGATGGTACCCCTGGGTGTGAGTTTGAAATGGGATAGTGTTTAGTACCCTGTGATGTATTTGTGCCCTGTCCAGGATGTATACCTTGCACTCAGCATATCCAGGCCCACAGTGACCTTAAACATAAGGAAGCAGTTACTAAAGATGAAAGCCTGATGACTGAACATGAATATCATTATCACATTTCTACCATGTATATACAATAAAACTGTGTTGTTAAGAGACCCAAGCCAGAGATAATGAGGGCTGAAGTTCTTGTATAAATATTAAAACAATGTGGCAGCACTTGGAAAAAGGAGATGATTGCCAGTGGACTATGCCATGATATCACAAATGCAATATTACAGGTAATGTAATATTATCACAGCATACAATGTTGTGTTCTACATCTCCTTATTTATGTTGTTGGATTTAGGTGAAAGAAAACACAATCCATTTTCAAACAGGTTTTGCAGAGTTTGGTCCTTGGATTTGGAGAAAGTTCCAAGACATAATACATAGTTCCCAAAACAGAACTCTTAAAGAGACTGTGGCAGGAACATGTCACAGTAAGTTAGGTGGCCAACAAATTAAATAAGATTGCATTCTAGATGTCATTGGAAAGTGATAGTATTTTATTTGCATTGGAATGTATGTTCTTATCTTAACAGGTAGAAAATAGAGATTGGGTCAGTTTGTAAGGTACTGGGTGTTTCATCAGAAGACACATTAACAGATTTCAAGAGCTCCTGCTATACAAGGACATTTATCCAAAAATGTTAGTAAAACCATTAACCATTTTTCATTGTTCTAAGGAGAATATTTGCTGCCTTTCGTTTTTCATTCAAGGTGGGGTGTTACACGCCTTGCCCTCATTCAGTTTTTTTATTATTGTGCCCCAATGTGGTGGCAGGACTTGGCAAGTGACCAGGCTGATGCCTTTCTCTGATACATACATCTCTGATTTACCAGGCCCTGTAGCAAGACACATAAACAACAGGACAAAACAGCAATTTTTTTTCCAGCTAAATGATGGAAGGCTTTGTGAAACCACAAAGGACAATATTGACAGGCCTTAAAGATGGCTTTACAGATCAGCCTACCAAGGCTTTTTTTCAAGTCAGTCTAAATGCACCAAGGAGACTGACTGTGCTGATTTTTATTCCAAAGGACATCCAATCACAGGCTGTAATCAAAGTTACAGCCTCTATGACCGATTTCACCAGAGGAACCAGAAACAGCCAGTGGAAAGACTGCTGTGCTCCACTGTGATTACAGGAGTAGCAGAATGACTGAATTGATAGTCGGCATCAAGTCAATATTTTATTTGCAACATGAAGGACAGATATTTCATGTTTTCCTTGGGACCCGTGTTCCACTTGCACATCCCAAAAGTAAATCAGAAATTTCTTTTATTTTCATTTATTTTAAAATGTGGTATTGCCAGAACAGGTTTGTCATATAAACTGTGGTTATAATAGGTTTACCAAATATTAATTGGTATAGAATGTCTCATAGGGGTGGCACGGTGGCTAGGTGGGCAGCACTGTTGCCTCACAGCGAGAAGGTCCTGGCTTCGATTCCAGGTGGAGCGGGCTGGGTCTTTTCTGTGTGGAGTTTGCATGTCCTCCCCATGCCTGTGTGGATTCCAGGTACTCTGGTGTCCTCCCACAGTCCAAAGACATGCTTTAAATGAATTAATTATTCTAAAGTGCCCCTAGCCTGTGTGTGTGTTTATGAGTGTGCGAGTGTGTGTGCCCTACGATGGATTGGCACCCTGTCTAGGGTTGTTCCTGCCTTGCGCCTTGTGCCACTAACTAGGCACTGGCACTCCTGTGAGCCTGTGCAGGATTAAGCAGATAAGAAAATGAATGAATGTCCCTTAAGTAGTGTTTTGTTTACAAAATTTCATAGAACACTCAGGAATGATGGGGAATGACGTGATGAAAAAAAGAGGTCTCTCCAGAAGTGAAAATGGGAACCAGTGGGCACCAGTTTTCTGTGACTGAAAAATCAAACACTGTTGTTTAGCTACTGATATAAATTACAATATATTAACTATGATTGTGTCTAATGTTTATTAAGAAATAGCAAAACATTTTGCCAACAGGGAAACACCAGACCTTAATCAAGATTGCACAGCCAGCTTTTAAGACCTGAAGTCTGTGTGTCCAACTGAGCTGTTAACCATGGAGGAAGGCTCAGTATCAATAATTAAAAACCCTTGGCTCACTGACGATGTCAGCAGAAATGATTAAAGTAAAATTTATTAAAAAGTTTTCTAAAATCATTGGAATGTGATACATTTTGACATTTACACATTTCTCTTTTTTTACTTGCATATGTACTAGACTGAAGACTGTAACAGCTGGCAGCTGGAGCAGAAAACGTATGTTTTACTTATTAATCATTACTGTCAAACCTATGTGCTATGCAGATTTGTTCAAATCATGATAAAGCAGATTTGATTACAGGTCATTCATATTCCCACATTTACTGTAATTGTATTCTTCGGTGCAGGGACTGGTAAACCAACAAAACAGTTAAAGATGTTATTTTAAATTGTATTAAGGTATGCTGTGGTGGCTTAATTGTGTTGTAGTTTGCAACACTAATTGCATACTAATAATGTAAACTGTAGCCTTCTCGCTCTACTTGAAATAATGCTTCATGAATTTCCTATGATTTTACATAAATGCATCCATGTTTGTTTACAGGATGTAAGGAAGGACACAAATGTGCTCTTTCCTTGAGTTCATGGCCAAAAAACCCCAAAATCTTACAACCACTTCAGTTAAATAATTTTAGATGTTGACGTGAGTTATTTAATTAGTCATTACAATTGTTTTGTCCTTTTAACAAAAAAACAAACAATCTTTTACAGGTCTGACAAATCATGCTAGAGGATTCTTTGGACAAAAGCCTAACAATAGAAAATGATGACAAGGAATTCATATAATATCTACTGTATATCTTTACATCAAGTGTTTGCTCCTATTATTCACATTTATCATATTGCTATTTGTTAAACACGTTACTACTTCTTCAAGGTAAACTCCTTCCTGGACTGATTATAAAGTGGTGATATTCTAATGGTCAGTGACCCTAGTACAGTGTTCAATGCCCAAATCGTTCATTATTACATCTACATTCTTAAACCAGAACATTTCATGGTGTTTCTACAAATGGATCGTTCTATAAAAAAAGGCCCCTGTACATTTTTTTTTATTAACATATGCGCACCCATAAAAAGTAACCCACAATCGTTGATAAAAGGTATTACCCATATAACCGTTTGTAAATAGTAGCTATTCATAAAGACTTTAAACACTCACTGGTCACTTTATTAGGTACACCTTGCTAGTACCCGGTTGGACCCCAGTTTACCTTCAGAACTGCCTTAATTATTTGTAGTTTCAACAAAGTGCTTGAAATATTCCTCAGAGACTTTGGTCCATATTGAGATTTGCCAGCTGCACTTCCATCATGCAAATCTCCCATTTCAGCACATCCCAAAGGTGCTCTATTGGATTGAGATCTGGTGACTATGGAGGTAATCTGAGTACAGTGAACTTATTATGTTCAAGAAACCAGTTTGAGATTATTTGAGCTTCGTTTCCTGGAGCATTATTTTCTTGGAAGTAGCCTTCAGAAGATGGGTACACTGTGGTCATAAAGCTATGGACATTGCAGCAGCAATACTGAGGTAGGCTGTGGCATTAAATGATCTGCAGTTGATATGAAGGGGCCCAAAGTGTATCAAGAAAATATCATTAACACCTTTACACCACCAGTAGCAGCAGGTTGGATCCATGCTTATTCTCATGTTTACCATGAATTCTGACCCTACCATCTGAATGTATAATCCAGAGTGGCTTACAGAAGTGCTCTGTGTTCTTCTTCATCATTAAATCATGCTAGTACAAATAAACAATAATCCAAAGCACAATCCAACTAGAAACTGATGTACTTTATTTGAGCTACTGTTGTCTTTCTATCAGCACAAAACAGTCTGGCCATTCTCCTCTGAACTCTGGCATCAACAAGGCATTTTCGTCTACAGAACTGCCACACACTGGATATTATCTCTTTTTCAGACCATTCTCTTAAACCCTAGAGTTGGCTGTGGAACGCAGGTGCAACAGGAACGGGAGAGACGAGCGCAGGTTCAAGTTACATAAGATTTATAAAAAAATAATAATAATAAAAATAAATAAATAAATAAATAAATAAATAAATAAAAATTATTAATAATAATAATAATAATAATAATAATAATAATAATAAAAGTCCATACAACCAACGGAAACACGGCTAACAAAAAAAAGAGCAAAGCAAGACCCGAACCAAAACACAACTAACAAACCGAAATAACACCCAAATGGACGAAGCAACAAAACAGGTACTGGAGGCAGAGCCGCAAAACGGGTGGAATCACCACGGCAGACGGAACGCGGAACAGGAAAGCAAATCTAACGCGGACAGAACGCGAAAACAGGCGGGAAGTCTAACAGGACGGAACGCGAAACGGACTGGTCATCCAACGCTGACGGGACCGCTGACGGGAGTAGATCCAGGTAGGAACACGTGGCACATTCGAACGTGCCTGAAGCAATAATCCGCCTCGACTGTCTCTTGAAGCCCACCTTAAAAAGAGCGTCCTCCAGATTTAAACAATTGTGAGCCGGAAACTGTAGAGCTCCCGGATTGGTCCGCGGGAATCACGTGGCTCATTGGAGGAGCATCGACGACGGTTAGACCGCGATCTGTGACAGGCTGTGTATGAACATCCCAAGAGATCAGTAGTTTCTGAAGTACTCAGACCAGCCCATCTAGCATCAACAATGATGTTATGTTCAACGTAACTTAAATAACCTTCCTTTCCCATTCTGATGATCGGTTTGAACTTCAGCAGGTTGTCTTGACCATGTCTACATACCTAAATGCACTTTCTGCCATGTGATCAACTGATTAGATAGTTATAATTTTAGAATTACAAAACCTATGAAACACCCATTTTAAAAAGCTGGTATTTATACATGGTAAAAGCCAATAAATAAGTCTATTAGCAAAGAAAAATCCCACTATGAGAAATTAATGGAGTGCTGATTAATTATACATTGTATATTGTTATCTCTCATACTTCTCCTTATTTTATCGTTCTTGTTCTTCCAACATATTTCTGCGACTAACACAGCTCAAACATTGCGTACATATTCATGCTGTGTGGTCTGCTCTGCATGCAGCCAAAAGTATTGGGACACACCCCCGCATATGGCCAAAAGTATTGGGACATGCCCCCACACACGGCCAAAAGTACTGGGACACGCCCTGCACACGGACATTATCTCTTATGCAATTAATATGTTATTGCTTGGTACAACTTTTTACAAAATTTGGAACTTGGACGACTGGACAATAAGTAATGGACCTCAGTGGAAACCAACTGATTCAGATGCCTGTGGGCTGTATGTGTGCACAGTAATAATGACTGACTTTACTATGGTATAAAAATATGTTCCTGTAGTCAAACTGCTAAAAAATACATCCACTGATATGTAGACACAGATGGCAAAATTGGAAGTAAGGAGTATTAAATCTGAAAATCTCAGTGAGTCTCAGTTACTTTACATGCAAAGGTGATGCATCAACATTTGTAGCAGAAGCTGATTTCTCAGTAAGTGGATGTTTAATTATTCTGGCATGCTTATGATGTCAGTGTATGTGTCAACTAATGGTGTATTTATTATAGACATCCATTACTGATGAATAGGATTGCATCTATGCATGTACAGTGGTGTGAAAAAGTGTTTGCCCCCTTCCTGATTTCCTATTTTTTGTATGTTTGTCACACTTAAGTGTTTCAGAACATCAAACCAATTTAAATATTAGTCAAAGACAATACAAGTAAACACAAAATGCAGTTTTTAAATGAAGGTGTTTATTGTTAAGGGAGAAAAAAAAACAAACCTACATGGCCCTGTGTGAAAAAGTGATTGCCCCCCGCCCTGTTAAAACAACTATGGTTTATCACACCTGAGTTCACTGTCTCTAGCCACACCCAGGCCTGATTATTGCCACACCTGTTCTCAATCAGGACATCACTTACATAGGACCTGCCTGACAGAGTGAAGTACACCAAAAGATTCTTAAAAGCTACACATCATGCCGAGATCCAAAGAAATTCAGGAACAATTGAAAAAGAATGTAATTGAGATCTATCAGTCTGGAAAGGGTTATAAAGCCATTTGTAAAGTTTTGGGACTCCAGCGAACCACAGTGAGAGACATTATCTGTAAATGGCGAAGACATGGAACAGTGATGAATCTTCCCAGGAATGGCTAGCCGACAATAATTACCCAAAGAGCGCAGCTATGACTCATCCAAGAGGTCACAAAAGACCCTACAACAACATCCAAAGAAATAGAGGCCTTACTTGTCTCAGTTAAGGTCAGTGTTCATGCCTCCACCATAAGAAAGGGACTGGGCAAAAATGGCCTGCATGGCAGAGTTCCAAGACGAAAACCACTGCTGAGCAAAAAGAACATTAAAGCTCGTCTCAATTTTTCCAGTCATCTTGATGATCCCCAAGACTTTTGGGAAAACATTCTGTGGCTGACGAGACAAAAGCTGAAATCTTTGGAAGGTGTGTGTCCCCCATTACATCTACCGTAAAAGTAGATTTCAGAAACAGAACATTATAGCAACAGTAAAATATGGTGGTGGTAGTGTGGTGGTGGTAGTCTGGGGCTGTTTTGCTGCTTCAGGACCTGGAAGACTTGCTGTGATAAATGGAACTATGAATTCTGCTGTCTACCAAGAAATGCTGAAGTAGAATGTCCGGCCATCTGTCGGTGACCCCAAGATGAAATTAACTTGGGTTCTGCAGCAGGACAATGATCCAAAACACACCAGCAAGTCCACCTCTGACTGGCTGAAGAAAAACAAAATGAAGACTTTGGAGTGGCCTAGTCAATGTCCTGACCTGAATCCTATTGAGATGCTGTGACATAAATTTAAAAAGGACATTCATGCTCAAAAACCGTCCAATATGGCTGAATTACAACAATTCTGCAAAGATGAGTTTCCAAAATTCCTCCACAACGCTGTAAAAGACTCATTACAAGTTATTTCAAACACTTGGTTGCAGTTGTTGCTGCTAAGTTTGGCCCAACCAGTTATCAGATTTAGGGGACAATCACTTTTTCAGACAGGGTAGGTTTGGATTTTTTTTCTCCCTTAATAATAAACACCTTCATTTAAAAACTGCATTTTGTGTTTACTTGTGTTGTCTTTGACTAATATTTAAATTGGTTTGATGTTCGAAACACTTAAGTGTGACAAACATGCAAAAAAATAGGAAATCAGGAAGGGGGCAAACACTTTTTCACACCACTGTACTCACCAGAACATTAGTGGAGCAACAATAAAATGGGATGCTATGGATAATAATTAAAACTGTTTTTATTGGTGTTTAGGGCAAAATTTTTGGGGCCAATATAATTTTATTACTGTGGGCTGAAATAGGTCACTGTATTCAGATGTTTCAGACTCACCTGGGTGAAGTGTGGGTTGTATGAAAGATGGGTACATACAGTCTGTGCTGGTGTATAGCATGAACAGCTCGGTAATATTAATTTTACATATGCATGTGATATGCCTACACTCACACCCATATACAGTTAAGCAATTTCTTTCATATTTACTAAGAGATTCTTCTGTTCTCATACCACTGGATTGAATGCATCCTTAATCACTATGTGCTCTGTGCTCCGTCCTTTCTGTTATGAAAGAGAAACATTTAGATTCACACTCCAGACAATTTCAGTATTTGAAAATGAAACTACAGCTGAATTCTTCAGGAAAAGATCCAATATTTCTCCCTAACAGGACATACACACTAAACTGTTAAATAGTGAACAAATGATTGTACGATTGTTCCTCTGGAGTCTAGACAAAAGCATAAAACTTCAGAATATACAGAGACTGATACAATTCAGCTCCACAAAGGCAAGATAACATTTAACATAACATTACTTTCAATTTTTACTAAGACCTTAATTCATCACTTTCCTTCAAATTTCTTATGAAGATTATCTTTATTCTAAATGTTCTTAATCTTTCACCAGATTAGCATATTAATCAGATAACTATGGCCTTACTCGGTAAAGAACTAAGAAATGTTGACTTATTAGAGGTTATTCTGACAAACGTAAATGTTTGCAACAAAGTTACATTACTGTACATTACTGCAGAAGAGTGCTTCTTTTTTGCCTCACCTTTAATACGACATTTTCACGTAAAAAATATGGCAAATACCATAAACATGATTTGTTCTATGCTATGGTAAAATAATGCTTTGAATATGTGAAAGTTTAAAATCGATTTTCATTAATATACATACCCCATGCACTGTTTCCCATACAGCAGCTTTACCGACTCACCCTAAAACATCCTGAAAGAACACAAGCCACAGTTTATACTGCTTAACATGACAGTACCCTAACAAAAACCCAGTTTCATTTATTCCCCCTTGTAGTATCTCATTGTACACCCACATGTATACATACCACATGGGAGAAACACTGCTGTATATATTTCAGTTACAGTTATATTAACAGTTAATTTTTAACATGTCTAATTGTTAGCTTGTGATAAATGGTGAAAAATATTTATACTGTAATGCTGTTCACTCCCCCAGCGGGCAAATTGTGGTTCTGATTATTTTGGGGTTTTTGTGTGTCTGTGTGCTTTGCTTTATGTGTGTTTGTCTCTTTTATATTACAAATAAGCTCATGGTGTGCGATCTGTGTGACTAATGCCTAAACCTGCTGTAAATTAGTCATTTCTATTGTCTGCAATGAGCGCTGTGTGACCTACCGTCTTGGTGATTGTATGTAAATGAGTGACCTGAGTGGGCTGAGCCTCATCTCAGCAGCTTTACCAATACACTGATTGGCAAATAGTCCTTTTCAGGGCTGGTAATTTAGTCTGTGTGATTTTCGGGCTGTTAAATAAAGTGCATCATGAGCAAATGTTCCTTGCTTGACTTGTCTTCCTAAAAACTAAATACAACTTTCTACAAGACTAAATAAATATTACTTCTACAGGTGACACTCAACATACTAAAGAAGTGTGAAGATTTCCTGGTCACCAGGGAGAGCCTTCTCTCTCTACAGGTGGTGTCATTGTTTGAAGTTGGTGAAGCAACTTTAATACTTTTTGATGTTTTATTTTTTCAGCTATTATTTTCCATGTAATAATTCTTTTTTACATTTACATTTACAGCATTTAGCAGACACCCTTATCCAGAGCGACTTACAATTGATACAACCTTACAAGCCAAGCAATTGTGGGTTAAGGGCCATGCTCAAGGACCCAACAGTGGCAGCTTGGCAGAGGTGGGATTTGAACCCTACCACAGTCCCGAATTCTTGCATCATTTTTATCTTATTTGATAAGCAAGTGAATAAATAACCTATAGGTTATAAAATATTGACTTCCTTGTGATTACTCCTTGTCAATGATTTTTAGAAGTCATTTACCCCGCTTCTAGAAGACAGTGACATCAACTTTTAAATAAAAAAAAATGTAAACTAAACTAAGAGCTAAGGTTTGGCAATGATTCCACACCCTGGTGTTCTGTCTCAGGAAACACTGTTCTGTCCCAGAATCCTCTGTTCTGTTGAATGTGCTGACCCAGTAGTGCCTGTTCTATTACAGAGGTCAGTGTTCTGTTGAGTGCGTCATTGCGAGTAGGGGGGTTGTGGTGGCTTTGTGGTGAAGGTACAGACCTGAGGGACAGAAGGTCCAGGGTTCGAATCCCACCTCTGCCATGCTACCACTGCTGGGTATTTGAGCAAGATCCTTTACTCACTTGTAATTGCTAACATTGTAAGTCTCACTGGATAAGAACGTCTGCTAAATTCCTAGGCATATCGCCGCTCTCCTGTACCTTTACAAATACCCTTTATATCCACAACATGCCAAAAAGTAAGAATACAAAACACAGCTTGCCCAGTATAGACTGCAACATTCAAGCCTTTGTGCCATATTTTTCATATAACAATACAATAACTTACAGATCACAAGCTGCTGTGATGTTTAGTGATTTGTCTTATCATATAACTGTACGGGCACAACAGCCATTGTGTTGCATAGCGTACCGTCCCATCTTACATTGTTGAATGTATTGGCACATAACTACTGTTAACTATCAGCTATATCTGCTTTTACAAGTTGTTCTGTTTAGTGTGCTGTCCCAGTGATGGTGCTCTTTTCCAGTAGCCACTCTTCTGTTTAATGTAGCAATCCAGTAACAGGATTCTGTCCCAGTAGTCTTTGTTCTTTTTAGGGTTCCTCCCCAGTAGCCACTTTTCTGTTCACTATACCGGTCCTATAATGGTGTTCTTTCTCAGGAAACACTGTTCTGTAACAGAATCCTCTGTTCTGTTGAATGTGCTGACCCAGTAGTGCCTGTTCTATTACCGAGGTCAGTGTTCTGTTGAGTGCGTCATTGCGAGTAGAGGGGGTTGTGGTGGCTTTGTGGTGAAGGTACAGGCCTGAGGGACAGAAGGTTAGAGTTCAAATCCCACCTCTGCCATGTTACCACTGTTGGGTAGTTGAGCAAGACCCTTTACTCACAATTGCTAAGATTGTATCGGTTTTAAGTCTCTCTGGATAAGAACGTCTGCTAAATTCCTAGGTATATCACCGCTCTCCTGTACTTCTGGTGGAATAAGAGGGATGCCACAGAACATTTCTGATGTTCAATTAGAACTTCAGCAGGTTATCCTGACCATTCTACATGACTAATTGCATTGAATCAGCCATGTGACTTGCTGATTAGATATTTGCATTAACAAGCAGTTGAACAGGTGTACCTAATGAACAAGAGTACCTAATCAAGTGGCCAGTGATCGTATCTCAATTATTATTCAGCTTAATAACATGAAAGTATACATAATTATTTTTATTCATGTTTATACATTTCATAAATAATATAAAAAATCTAAAAGAACAAGGTAAAGATGAGCCACTCCGAATATCTGGGGATGAGTACGATATTATAAGCTGTATAGTACAGTATATGATAGATGAGTGCACATGGAGAATATAGTGAGTGTTTTAAATAAAAAATGTGATAGTTCCTTTTCGAAGTGAATTTGCTTGAGGCCGAATGATCTGATGTTGTTAAGGCAATAGAAGTAGGAAAAAATATTCAGATAAATTAAAAATTTTTTTCATATGCTATGCTGTGAGAGACAAAGAAAAAAAAGCCACAAGTTTTGTAAAAAAAAAAAAAAAACCGAGCTGAGGTGAAATGAGCTTCAGACCCACGGCCATAGAGTCAACTGTTACAAAACCAAAGTGTTGCAATGGCAATCTCAGTTTCAACTTTGGAACCTAACTGAAATGCAGTGGTATGTACAGAAGAGGGAGGTCCACAAGCAAAGACTGAAGATTTTTGGAACTGGAAATGTTCTGGGTTTTCCAAGAGCCTTTTACAAGTGTAACCCAACCTTGTTAAGCTTTACAGGAAGCTGCTCGGGTGCTATTATTCTCGCCAAGGGAAGCTTCATTAAATATTAATGATGGTTATGCCAATATTTTTCAATGTTTAAAGGTTAGGTTTATTCTGGAAGGTGCCAATAAATGTGAAGGTTATTATATATAATACATTTAATTTATTGTCAAGATTAGCCACTGACATGCCCGTTCACAAACCAATATCCTGATTTGTTGTGTTGTTGTTTTATAAGAGCCTTTAATTCTATGGGGTACGAGGAGAAAACTGTTGGATTTTATCTGCAGTGGGAAAATCAGTAGTTACTAGCTAGCGAATAGTAAATACAATGGGGCAAAAAAATATTTAGTCAGCCACTGATTGTGCAAGTTCTCCTACTTAGAAAGATGAGAGAGGTCTGTAATTTTCATTATAAGTACACTTCTACTATGAGAGACAAAATAAGAAAAAAAAAATCCAGGAAATCACATTGTAGGATTTTTATAAAATTTAAATGTAAATTATGGTGGAAAATAAGTATTTGGTCAATAACAAAAGTTCAACTCAATACTTTGTAACATAACTTTTGTTGGCAATGACAGAGGTCAGATGTTTCCTGTAAGTCTTCACCAGGTTTGCACACACTGTAGCTAGTATTTTTGCCCCATTCCTCCATGCAGGTTTCCTCTAGAGCAGTGATGTTTTGGGGCAACACGGACTTTCAACTTCCTCCACAAATTTTCTAATGGGTTGAGGTCTGGAGACTGGCTAGGCCACTCCAGGCCCTTAATGCTTTTTACAGAGCCACTCGTTTGTTGCTCTGCGGTGTGTTTGGGATCATTGTCATGCTGGAAGAACCAGCCACGTTCCATCTTCAATGCTCTCACTGATGGAAGGAGGTTTTGTCTTAAAATCTCACGATACATGGCCCCGTTCATTCTTCCCTTAACACGGATCAGTCGTCCTGTCTCCTTTGCAGAAAAACAGCCCCAAAGCATGATGTTTCCATGCCCATGCTTCACAGTAGGTATGGTGTTCTTGGGATGCAACTCGGGATTCTTCTTTCTCCAAACACGACGAGTTGAGTTTTTACCAAAAAGTTCTATTTTGGTTTCATCTGACCACATGATATTCTCCCAATCCTCTTCTGGATCATCCATATGCTCTCTGGCAAACTTTAGACGGGCATTTACATGTACTGGCTTAAGCAGGGGGACACGCCTGGCACTGCAGGATCAGAGTCCCTCTCGGCGTAGTGTGTTACTGATGGTAGCCTTTGGTACTTTGGTCCTAGCTCTCTGCAGGTCATTCATCAGGTCCCTCTGTGTAGTTCTGGGATTTCTGCTCATCGTTCTCATGATCATTTTGACCCTACAGGATGAGATCTCGCGTGGAGCCCCAGATCGAGGAACATTATCAATTATCTTGTATGTCTTCCATTTTCTTACAGTTGCTCCCACAGTTGATTTATTCACACCAACCTGCTTGCCTATTGTAGATTCACTCTTCCCAGCCTGGTGCTGGTTTACAATTTTCTTCCTGGTGTCCTTTGGTCTTGGCAATGGTTGAGTTTGGAGTCTGACTGTTTGAGGCTGTGAACAGGTGTCTTTTATACAGATAACGAGCTCAAACAGGTGCCATTAATACAGGTAATGAGTGGCGGACAGAAGAGCTTCTTAAAGAAGAAGTTACAGGTCTGTGAGAGCCAGAAATCTTGCTTGTTTGTGGGTGACCAAATACTTATTTTCCACCATGATTTACAATTAAATTCTTTAAAAATCCTACAGTGCGATTTTCTGGATTTTTATGTCATTTTGTCTCTCATAGTTGAAGTGTACCTATGATGGAAATTACAGACCTCTCTCATCTTTCTAAGTAGGAGAATTTGCACAGTAAGTGGATGACTCAATACTTTTTTGCCCCAGTGTACATTTTGGATCTCTTTAATTTAACATTTATTAATTTCTATGTCACAGCTCCAGAGACCTGGATTTGAGTCTCAGCCTGGCTAATGTTGTTTGCCCTGTGTCTATGTAAATTTCCTTTGGGTACTCTGGTTTCCTCACACATTCCAAAGACATGCATTAGGTCAGCTAGCATCTCTAAAGCATGAGTGAATGAGTGTGTGTGTGTGTGTGTGTGTGTGTGTGTGTGTGTGTTTACACGCATATATACGCATGTGCAATCATGTGTGCATGTGCAGTGCGCTGGTCCGGTGTCCTTTCCATGGGATGGTTCCCACCTTGTGCTCTGTGCTACTGGTTACAGTGACCAGATTTGGATTAAACAAGTATGGAAGTGTTAAAGTCAATTCTTAGTTTAATTCTGTCTGTATTAATATTCTGAATACTAAGAATGTTTATGAGTTGCAAGTTTTGTAATTTCGTTTCGAACTCCTCAAATATTGGTCCGAATCTTAAAACAGAGATTATAATTATTATTATATTTAAACCCTGCTCATTCCTAATCACAGAAAATGTAAATTCCTATTATTTAAGCCATTCATTTCTTCTCATCTGCCTCAATTTAATGCCACACTGTATTTCAACTGGCTCAACTTACGCCAACTTACCCCAGCTTGTTTTTTTCAGACTGTACATAAAATAAAACTACAAGTATGCGCCATTTAACGACCATTCGATCGACGTCCATTCACTTTAACACCCGAGGTCTTAATACCTTATAATAGGAAATAAAAACCGTGTGTGTGTGTGTGAGTGTGTGTGTAACTACCATACGGGTCGTGTGCTCGCTTGCTCTTTAGCTCACGTTTGGAGTAGAGACTGTTCTAAATCTAGTTAGAACCGTTTAGAGACTTTTTGAGTAAGTTACTCGCATTTGTGTGTATGTGTGCCTGACCTATTGTAAGTAGTACTCCTTAATTATTCCCCCACTAGCTGGATATGCTCTCTCATCTATAAATATACTGGTTCACATTCAGTTGTTGAGTCTCATATGGCTGATCTGTCATGATGTTCAGTATCAGGTCCATCAGATCATCCTTTTAAGTGTCACTGCTTTCCTCTACACAGGTTCATAATAGTACATTACTGTATTTTCTGTAATTATTATGAATCTAAATAAAAATGCTGTGGCATTATTGATGCTGTGCAGATAGCCGTGTGACACTCACGGTTTCAGCTTTATCTTGGATGTATTTACATATAATTTGCTGTATGTTTCTTGTGGAAATACCCTTTACATTTACATTACTTTAACATAAAAAGGATATGTGACTATGATGAGGTCGGATCAATGTCCATTTCTATCAAAGTCAGGTTTCACAACATAATGCGGTCATTAAACAAAGCATACCTGTATTTATTATTTAATCTCATCGATAAGTAACCTGAAATTTTCCAGATTTGCTATTATGTACAAAATGAGATTTTTGTACCTAAATGAGCACAAAATGATTTTTTACCTAACAGAGGGTCAAGGTATCTTAAGATGTTAATAGACTGAAGAAAGCCTTTTATCACAGAAGGGGTAATTATAATTAATGTACTACATTATTAGAAATAGACCCAGTCCTTTCATTTCAGTTCTCCATGGAAAAACAGTAAATAGAGAGACCAAAGCAATAAAGGGAATCTCAGAGAGCCTAGAGACTCTGAATCTTAATTACAACGGAAGGAAAATTAGGTTTCAATTGTTCATCTAAAAAGAGTATTAATTCTATGATCTGCAGCAGGATGATGATCCTCTTTCAATTGCTCCTGTTAGGGGTCACCCTAATTCTCCACGTAATTCAGGGGTCTGAGAAGCTCATTACCTGTTACATTAATCACGCTAAATATTATCCTCCATAGCTCATATGTGCCACATTAGTTAGATATATCATAACACCAAGAGTTGTTCAAATATTCTTGTATTATTAGTCAAGTTTCTCAAAATAAATTTACACTTCAGTTTCCTTTCTTAGAGTTTGAAATCAGGACAAGAAGTGAACACAGATGGTGTGTGAACTCTTTCCTCACAGAAATCCATTCTAGGAGAGAATGTACCTGCCTCTGGCCAACAGAGTGCTGGAGTGGTGTGGTGCAGGCTAGCTTGATATGGGTGAGAAACTGCATTTTCCAGACTGCTCTGGGGCTCATCAGCCCCAGGCTGTTTATATCAAATGAGAACGTGAAAGACAGCTGAAGACAAAAGTTCAGGATGATGTGCTAGGAAAAATGAAGACACACATTAAGCTAATAAGTAGAAAATATAATGAGTGAGAGGTTCCAAAAAAAGATGAGAAAGCAAGATATAGAAGGACAGACTGAGGAGAGTATAGTGAGAGGAGAAACCTAAGGTTCGAAACCTGAAAGGAGAATTTAAAACAAATGGCTGAAATTTACAAAGAAAGATTATTAATTTTAAAAGCCAAAAACAAATGAGAGAAAAAAAATTTATTGAAAGAGAAGTTTTATTTGATTTTAGGATCTAAACAGCAATCTCAGCCTTAGCTTGTAGTTTATTTCACTCATTCTCTATTTTGATGAAATGTCAATTATCTTAGTGTTTGTAGATGCCATACTGAACCCAGTCCCTTGTTCTTTTATAAGAAACTTATTCAATATTGCATATTTGTGAGTGGCAAAAGTATGTGAACTTTTGATTTCAGGTGATTGATTTCTGGTGTGACCCCCTTGTTCAGCAATAACTGCAATTAAAGTGTTTCTGTAATTGGTGATCCATCTTGCACATCGACTTGCCCACTCGTCTGTACAGAACAGCTTCAACTCTTCCTAAACAAGTATATTGGATTAAGATTAGGACTTTGGCCATTACAAACATTAGGCTTACTCTTCTTTAACCATCTCTGGTAGAATGACTGTGTGCTTTGGGTCATTGTCCTGCTGCATGATCCTTATCCTGACCAGATTCAGCAAAAATGGCTAGCCCATGATACCAGTAGACAGTCATATCAGAATATTTAAACTCACTGTCCATTATATCGACTATGTTTACCGTATAGGAGCACTTTGTAGTCGTAGAATTACTGTCTGTAGTCCATCTGTTTATCTACATTCTTTGTCAGCCTGCTTTCACCCTGTTGTTCAATTGTCATGACACCCACAGGACCATCACATAATATTTGGCTGGTGGGTCATTTTCAGCACTGCAGTGACACTGATTTACCAGTGGCGTGTTAGTGTGTGTTGTGCTGGTATGAGTGGATCAGAGATAGCACTGCTGCTGGAGTTGTTTTAAACACATCAGTGTCTCTACTGGATGGAGAATAGTCCACCACATAGAACTTTCCAGCCAACAGCGTCATGCAGGCAGCATCCTGCGAGCACTGAAGAAGGATTAGAGGATGACTAATTAATACTGTACAGCACCAGATGAGCTACTGTCTCTGACTTTACATATATATGGTGGCACAAATTGGTAGGAGTGTCTAACAGAGTGCACAGTGAGTGAGTACAATGTTTAAAAACTCCAGTTGTCCTGCTGTGTCTGATCCAATCGTACCAGCAAAACACACACTAACACACCACCACCACATCAGTGTCACTACAGTGCTGAGAATGATCCACCACCCAAATAATAACTGCTCTGTGGTGGTCTTGTGGAGGTCCTGACAATTGAATAACAAGGTGAAAAGAGGCTAATAAAGTATGCAGATGGTCTATAGACTGTAATTACAGAACTACAAAGTTTTCATATTTGGTAAACAATGCCAATATAATGGACAGTGTGTGTAGAAACAAAGGATAGTCATGATATATTCAATATTCTGATGTGACTGTGTACATTACCCACAAAGAAACCTGTTTTGGTCACTCCAAGCATGTCTGGGCATGCACTCAGTCTAGTTGCTATGTAAATGTTATTTTAGGCATGCCTTGGCATGCTTAGTCAAGTTAGATGATGGCAGAGAGGCTGCAAAATCTGCTCATATTTACAAATGCTGTTTAGATGGATGTTTGGTCACAATCTGTTTGATTGTGCACAGTTGGGCTCCTCACACTTTAGAGATCATTTTGTAACCATTTGTTTTGCTCATAACATGATATACTTCCACAAAGATGTGTTGTGAAGATCAGACTCTGACAGATCCCTGATCATTAAATACAACAGGACACTCACTCACACCTGATTGTCATCCCATTTATTGAAAACACCTGACTATACTTCTTTTTTTCAGATTCACTGTTAATCCTACAGGTCAACATACTTTTGCCACTCACAAATACATTGGTGCTGAAAAGTTTGTGAACCCTTTAGAATTTTCTATATTTCTGTATAAATATGACCTGAAACATCATCAGATTTTCACACAAATCCTTAAAGTAGATAAATTGAACCCAGTTAAACAAATGAGTCAAAAATATTATACTTGGTCATTTATTTATTAAGGAAAATGATCCAATATGACATATTAGTGAATGACAAAAGTATGTGAGCCTTTGCTTCAGCTCTGGGATGTTGGTGGGTTTACTCACATTAACTGCTCACTTCAGGTCCTTTCACAGCATTTTGATTGGATTAAGGTCAGGACTTTGACTTGGCCGTTCCAAACCTTTAACTTTATTCCTCTTTAACCATTCTTTGGTAGAACAACTTGTGTGCTTAGGGTCGTTGTCTTGCTGCGTGACCCACATTCTCTTGAGATTCAGTTCATGGACAGATGTCCTGACATTTTCCTTTAGAATTCTCTGATACAATTCAGAATTCATTGTTCCATCAATGATGGCAAGCTGTCCTGGTCCAGATGCAGCAAAACAGGACCAAACCACCACCATGTTTCACAGATGGGATAAGGTTCTTATACTGGAATGTGTTTTCCTCTCTCAAAATGAGGCGCTTTTCTTTTAAACCAAAAAAGTTCTATTTTGGTCTCATCTGTCCACAGAACATTCACAACACAGAACACAGAACATCATTGTCCTCAATGAATAAATAACCACGTATAATATTTTTGTCTCATTTGCTTAACTGGGTTCTCTTTATCTACTTTTAGGACTTTTGTGAAAATCTGATGGTGTTTAGGTCATATTTAGGCAGAAATATAAACAATTCTCAAGGGTTCACAAACTTTCAAGCACCACTGTATATAATATGAGATCTTTTTTCCTAAACTCTTTAACGGTCTGCTCAACACTTTGGTAGTGCACGTTATGTGTCACTGTATCTTATTGAAAATTCTTGGTGAGGACTTTAAAGGGTTAAGAAATTAATAACTATATTAACCCCAAGTATTTTTAGCTAAAATGTATAATTAAAATCAATAATAATTATTATGTTGCAACACCATACAAAAAGTAGACTGTACTATGAAGTCATGACTTTCGACCCAAATACAACTTGGTCACACTGGTGTAATCATGGATTTCTAACAATTAAACTAAAAACAT
Source organism: Ancistrus triradiatus (assembly GCA_025084515.1). NCBI lineage: Eukaryota > Metazoa > Chordata > Actinopteri > Siluriformes > Loricariidae > Ancistrus > Ancistrus triradiatus. The sequence goes on from JAJAGP010000995.1 coordinate 241,669, forward strand.
GTAGGAAGAGTGGATTTGACCTCTGGTAGTATAAATTGATGCAAAAGTATACCATTGCTAATAAGTTATTCGTTAAATCCATTTAAACAGCTACTCCTACACTGACACATTGACCCTTCCCTGTCTAATGTTCCTGAATCCCTGACTTCATGTTTATAGGGAATTTCTCTCATTGTGTATGTGTTCAGTTCATTCCACAGCACTGTAACACAACACATCAGTTAATTAGTAATGCCTTAACAGTTAGATTGTTAATGTGTTTTTGCAATATTGGTTATTTCAAGTAATTTCAAAGTTTTCTGTTGCTAAGCATTTTGGACAGCCAGACCAAACTGTCACCACTGAGCTTACTAGTTTGGCATATCAAGTTTTGGCACATCTGGCCAAATTAACTACTGAGAACAGCCCAACACCACAGGCACTGTCAGTCCATAAAATGCCTCAGTTGGCAGGAACAGCAATTTCTAAGGGGTCAAAATATCAGACGGTGCTGATGTTTATTTATACTAGTGTTATTGCAATGAGTTGTAGTTGAAGAAAGTTATTTCAAATGTCAAAGAAATTCTACTAAATGGAAGGGCTGAAGGTTTAAAGATAAAAAATGAGTTTGCTAGAGATCCTATTTTAGTGCTGACTACTTGAGGTAGCAGTATATTAGTTGTTTTATGTTAAGTAACAAATGCCTGTGTACAAATTCAGTCTTTAGTCATCACTTGGTCATCCAAGCTCACTGAGTAATAAGTGGCTAATTTCAAAAAAGATTTGCAGGCAGTAACAAAAGTAGCCTATTAATAGGTTATTGAATTATTGTTCAGATTTCACTGGACAACAAAGATTTTGCTTCCTGAACACTTTTTGGTGCATTTTATGTATTTTGGGCTGCTGATTATGAAAATGACATTAAAAATCTACATTTTTTATTACCAGGGTGGTAGAAAATGGTGAACTTTAATTTCTTACCCTTAAGGAGTAACATAAGGGGAAAGTTGTTGCAAATGCTGCAGACCTGGGTTTTGAGCAGTTCAGAACTGCATTCGCTTTCTTATCATCCATGGTGAAGCCTGCTGGTGACATGCGGTATCCGAGGAATGTGCTGAATTGCATATGAAACTCACATTTCTTGGCTTTAATAAAGACTTTGTTCTGCGGCAGCAGCTGGAGAACCAGACACACATGAAGGATATGTTTTGTCAGGGCCTCAGTGACATACTCCTCCATAGCCTAGTTCTCCACTGAGGATAATGAGTATACACTAGAGAGATGGTACAGCACCCTCCATGAGTTCAGTGACACAGTTGTATGGGCTATGCAGTGTGAGCTTGGCTGCCTTCACTTTACAAAAAGTCTCAGTGAGATCAGTGCAAATCTTGGGAATGTTTGTTGGTAGTGAGAACATGCATGAAAGCATGAGAGTGATCTGTAGGTGTTTCTGGAGCGGCTAGATGCAGTGCCTCCGATCAGCCCAGGAGATGACTGAATTATGTTGTTGAACGGATGACTGGAGCCTTAAAAGCTTTCATGAGAGAAGGAAATTGATTCCATGTGGACGGCACTGGCCGAAAGGCATACAGGTAGTGCACAGAGTGGTGCCTGTTCCCACAGGATAACCATCCATGCTAGTGACAACCAGCACTGAGACTAGTTACTAAACCGAAAGTCCACCTTTTCATCCATGCAGTTTCCCTCTGCTTTGGAGACAGTTAGGTCTGTAATAGAGACCACATTTTGAGGAGCATGTAATATGACAGAAATTGAGAACAACTGAGAAGTAAGAGTGAGGATAAAGAGTCTCAACATTTTAGCATGTGCAGTGTGTGGCACACACTCTTTCTTAACAGGGGCAGGACAATTCTTGGGAGGCCCCGGGAATCGATGTAGTTGAGGTCGATTAGAGCCACAATAGAGACACCTGCCCAACTGCATCCTGCAAAGGCACTCTTCCTAAGACAGGTGCATTATGTCAATCTGCATGGGAATGTCACACAGAACACAGCACAAGCTGTGTGGTGGCTTGGACACCAAAAGACTGAAGCAGTGACTGGAATGACTCTGCTGGACAGATACTGATCCAATTTGATTCATCAGTCCAATAATATCTGTTAGATTTATTCTGTGTTGCTACTGAGGAATGAGATCTCAGATCCAGAACAAGCTCAGGAGAAGACAAAGCACACCAAGGTCCAAGGTCTTCTAACTCTTTATTTGTCTAAGAAGGATTTTTATAAAGTAGAACAATGATATAGTGTGAGAAGAAGTGGGGGAATGTGTGTAATGGAGTGATGATGTGGGCATTAAGACGTTGCAGTTTGCAAAGTTAAGAGTTGAAAGAGAGGTTAACATTCACATTTAACCTCTGAGTGTGCCAAACTAGTAAGAGCTGGTTACTGTGCAGTGACAAAAAGCAGTTTAAACTTCCTACAGAGTTAAAAACAGTTTCCCTCTTATGTGTTGAAAAAACAGCATGTACCTTACAAAGGATAGATTTCATTTAAAGCAAAAAATACTCTATTAGCAAGAAAGCTTAGAAAACAAGGAGCAAAAATGCATACACAAAGTAGAATAATTAATACTGGCAAAAATGTGGAGGCAAGCCACGTTATCCAACCACTGCCCCACTGGCTAAACCATGTGAACCATGAATTGTCAGCGGCCACAGGAGTGGCCACAGCATCCTTCGTGTGTTGAATAATAGATATGAGATTGTCATGCCCATCAGGAATGTAGAAACAGCAAGAGGTTCCTAATACCTTGCATACTCCTCCCTTTTCAGCCAACAAAGTATCTAAAGCCAACCTGTGCCAAATAAAGTCATCCTAATAGCAGTTAGTTCACTATGGATTGATTGAAGGGCAGCTTCACTAAATACAAACAAGACCAGGCTTGACCATTCATTTTTTTAAATGTAGCTGCCATTTCCCCTCCAGGATGGAGAGAAAATCCTAACGTGGCACCAGGTAAGTTTCAAGGATTCCACAGGTGATAGCCTTGGTACCAGATTGGCTTTTCAGTGAGGGTTGCTGTGTTATCAACAGATACTAGGACTGTGGTGCTAGGGGTTACAATTGCTGGATAACAGCATTCCTGTCGTTAATGTGGTAGTTTATGATAGGCCTTCCTACCACAAGCCCACATTAGACCTAATGTATAGGTTAGATTGAATTAGCAATCAAAACTGTTTACTGAATTAGTCTGCCATCGGCTTGCCACCAATGCATTGAATATATTTTAATGTTTCTCCAACTTCTTATGTGACTTGGCAATTCTGAAAGTAATTCAAATAATCACATTTGAATCATAATCTCCCATTTGTTTAGGAATTAAAACTTTTGAAGAAAAAAAGGTGTCTAGTGGATTTTATATTTGTAATGCAACAGAAGTGTCATTTCCAAAACTCTGCACCATAACACATCATAATAAATTGTAATAGTTCCACATAAAAGAGAAAGATGAGTATCCAATTGAGACAATCTTTTCTTCCATATAAAACAAGCCAAAAACATAAATAAATTGCTTATTCTTGGTATGGTGAGCTGAAATATGTCTGCCTAGTGTTCAAAAGATTGTTTGAACGCCCTTACTATCCTAAATTAATATCAGTTGGTGTCGTTCATCACATATGTCCGTACTGCACATCTTTGATCGCTGGTGCATAATCACGTAATCCAAAACACAGCCGCATCCGGAGCTTTCTGCGTGACCATGAAGGTGCAGATTGGTTCCAGCTTACTGGGTCCTCCCCATTATTTAATGTATTCCACTCTATTACTACTGCTTGCAGTGACAGCTCATTCCTTCCCATCATTATATGAGGGGTCATTCAATAACTGAGAACTCTCTTCCATGCCATAACCACATTTCTATAACTGTTTTGGTATGTGTCACAGCTGCGAATGCACAAAATTCAAAGATATATCACCTGATTGCCATCAAATGTGTCACAGCAAATGCAATTGCCCTTGCTTCCATATGAATTCTGTCAAACACCATTGATCACAGCCATAACAAGCCAGAGGTCAGTCCTAAAACAACAAAACTATGTTTGTAGTGAATGGATTATACATTAATAATGTACATTTATCTGTAGTGTGTTATACTGAGACTGAATTTCTTATTTGCAACCAAGTCTCATGCAAAATTCATAGGAATTCTAGCCAGTGATTTCATATAAATATAGTCATAAAATCCTAGAACTGCTAACTCCACCTATATCCCGTCGTAAATTTTCATGCTAGTTGGCTCATGCAAACCTCCATGAATCTGTGATTGTGAGAGCATGATGTATTTATGACTCAGATACATATTTCCCAAATAACTCGCAAATGACATGTTATTTAAGAGTGTAGTTGGGATATACATGTTTTGTTTTATGAAACCAAGTTTGCTGACTGATACGGGTAGGTTTTCAGTAGGTCAATCAGACTGATTTTAGATTTTAGAACGATCAACTTGATAATTATTGGTAGCCTTGGTAAAGTAAAAGGTTATATAACAAATGTCTTTGTTGTTTTAGCTTAGGGGCTCAGTGGGTAGCACTGTTGCCTCACAGCAAGTTCCTGGGTCCTTTCTGTGTGGAGTTTGCATGTCCTCTCTGTGTCTGTGTGGCTTTACAAGTACAGTGGTGCTTGAAAGTTTGTGAACCCTTTAGAATTTTGTGTATTTCTGCATAAAAATTATCTAAAACATCATCAGATTTTCTAAAAGTAGATAAATAAAACCCAGTTAAACAAATCAGACAAAAATATTACACTTGGTCAGTTAATTATTGAGGAAAATGATCCAATACTACATATTAGTGAGTGGCAAAAGTATGTGAACCTTTGATTTCAGTATGTGATCTGACTCCCCTGTGCAGCAATACCTGCACACCGGCTTGGAGGAATTTTAGCCCATTCCTCCGTACAGAACAGCTTCAACTCTGGCATGTTGGTGGGTTTCCTCACATTACCTGCTCGCTTCAGTCCTTCTACAACATTTCAATTGGATTAAGGTCAGTACTTTGACTTAGTAATTCCAAAACATTAACTTTATTCTTCTTTAACCATTCTTTGGTAGAACGACTTTTGTGTTTAGGGTCGTTGTCTTGCTGCATGACCCACTTTCTCTTGAGATTCAGTTCATGGACAGATGTCCTGACATTTTTCTTTAGAACTCTCTGGTATAATTCAGAATTCCTTGTTCCATCAATGATGGCAAGCCGTCCTGGCCCAGATGCAGCAAAACAGGCCCAATGATACTACCACCACCATGTTTCACAGATGGGATAAGGTTCTTATGCTGGAATGCAGGGTTGTCCTTTCTCCAAACATAACGTTTTTCTTTTAAACCAAATTATTCTGTTTTGGTCTCATAAAACATTCCCCAAATAGCCTTCTGGCTTGTCCATGTGATAGCAAACTGCTGCAGATGAGCAGCAATGTTCTTTTTGGAGAGCAGTGGCTTTCTCCTTGCAACCCTGCCATGCATACCATTGTTGTTCAGTGTTCTCCTGATGGTGAACTCATGAACATTAAAATTAGCCAATATGAGAGAGGCCTTCAACTGCTTAGAAGTTACCCTGGGGTCCTTTGTGACCTTGCCAACTAGTACAACTATTACCTTGCTCTTGGAGTGATCTTTGTCGGTCAACCCTCCTGGGGAGGGTAATAATGGTCTTGAATTTCCTTTTCCAGGTTGATGAGCATCAACAACTCTTTTTCTGAGTTCCTCAGAAATCTCCATTGTTCATGCCATGATACATTTCCACAAACGTGTTGTGAAGAGCAGCCTTTGATAGATTCCTCTTCTTTAAATAAAACAGGGTGCCCACTCACACCTGATTGTCATCCCATTGATTGAAAACACCTGACTCTAAATTTCACCTTCAAATTAACTGTAAATTCTAGAGGTTCACATACTTTTGCCTTTCATTAATATGTGATATTGGATCATTTTCCTCAATAAATAAATGACCAATTATAGTATTTTTGTCTCGTTTGTTTAACTGGGTTATCTTTATCTACTTTTAGGACTTTGGTGAAAATCTGATGGTGTTTTAGGTCATTTTAGGCAGAAATATAGACGATTCTAAAGGGTTCACAAACTTTCAAGCACTACTGTACTCCATTTTTCCACCCACAGTCTAAAGGCATGTGTGATAGGCTAATTGTTGTCTTTAAAATGCCCCTAGTGTGTGAGTGTATGTGCCCTATGATGGATTGGTGCCCTGCCTAGAGTTGTTCCTGTCTTACGCTTTTTGTCGCCAGCTGGGCCCAGCTGCTTTGGCCCGACCCTGTTCAGGATTGAGTAGATTAGAAAGTGAATGAATGTTTTATCTTAATATCACACTAAAATTGAAAACACACTCCAGTGTACTAAAATGTCTCAAACAAGACCCAAGTCTAGTCTGTACTGACCAGCTCACATCCAAGGTCGTTCTTTGCCCGAGTACTAACACTTGGGGCACCTTCCCAAGTCATCATGGACACTGTAGTAGCTATGTGCTCTTGCTCTCCCAATGTTACTGTTCATTCCCCTAGTATATGGTTAGCATTCTTGTTGAGATTATTATATTTATTTGTCATTACTATTTAGACTTAGCAGTTAGCATAGTTGTGGTAGAATTGAATAACATGGCAGAATTAGTTCTTCTTTAATCATAAACATCATGTCCTGTAAAAATATACATTAATCGTGTAATGCTGGGCGTAGGGGTATTTGAGCAAGTCGATTAAAAGTTCATCTAAAACGATCATAGTTACATGTTAATATATATATATTTATATATATATATATATATATATATATATATATATATATATATATATATATACACGAAAAACCTTTTCACATCTGTGCTTGTTATACTCTGACATGACACTCACACTTCTCATTGTTATGGTTACACTTATACTAATTGGTCTTCAACTCATACATGGTCTTCCATGATATCTAAAGCAAAAGGTCCAAAGGAAGGCTCTTAAATACAGTCGCAAATGCACTCTGAAATAACAGCTATTTATGCCGATTGAACAATCAGAACATTTATGAAATATTTTAGACTGTTTAAAGAAACAGTTAGTTTGGTGTTTGTAAATTTCTAGTTGTTTGTTGCTTTTAATTACCTATGATCTGAACAAAGTAGATACCCTAACTGATTTGCAAATGGAAATGTATGGTTACATAAATGCGTGGAGTGAATAATTATTTATTTGTTTCTTTATTTAACATTGCATCAGCATCAGTGGCTACTCAAGACAGGAGCAAGGTTACATCAATGCTAGTCAGACCCATTCATACTGGGCCAATGTATTGCAAACAGTTGACCTAATGCATGTCTTTGGAATTTGGGAAGAAAATGGAGTTCCTGGAGTACACTCACATGGACATGCAAAGAACATGTAAACTCCACACAGATGTAGTCCAAGGTCAGGTTCAAACTGTAAATCTCTGGAGCTGTCAGGGGATCACGCTAACCACTTGCACCACCCTGTGTGGAGAGAAAGATGTAGTTTAAATGTCTTTAGATTAAGTGTACACATCTTTTGAAATGAACTGTAACTAAAGGTGGCTCAATGTTTATTCATTGTCTTGACATAAAATAAAAAATATCAATTAAACAAACAACCAATAAAGAAATAAATACATATAATTACAGCCAAACAAATTCATCCACAAGTAACTACCCATAAAAGGCTACATATGCATAATTATCATAAATTTATGGTTTATGATTCATTCAATTTTTACATAACATACATCTTTGTACTAATGGGTTAAAAAAAAAAAAAGAAAAGAACAAACACTATACTTTACATGCAATCTTTCTCTAAGACAAAAAAAAGCGATAGTCATTATTCCAAGATTAGGAAGCGTGGAACAAAAAAAGAACAAAGATGCATGGAAAGATAAACCAGTCCAAGGGGAGAACCTGACATCCAGACAAAGAGACAATCAGACACCTAGAGAGAAGAAGAAAGACCTGAAGGAATAAAGATCATCCAAGGAGAGAGATCAGAATAAACCAGACGTAGGCAAACAGATACCTGGAGAGCATGAAAGAAAATTATCTAGAAAAAAAAAGAAAAATGTGGATATTTAAAATGCAGACTTCAAACCTAAAACACTTATCAGGCCAAGGAGATCTTAGGTTGTTTTAAAAAAATGGAAGAAAACCGTCACCAAATGTATTGAAGTACACAAAGATTCTGCCTTAAGCAACTTATTTTCAGAAGCATTGTTCACTGCTTAGATGAAGTATGGGTCAGAAAGGAATCTCCATTAGCAAACAGTGAGAGTAAAGTGGGTTTTACACAACTCCTCAGTGATTCTCATTCTGACATACTCATAGATTTCCACCACCAAAACAATTAAATTCATAAACCTTCTCTGCTCTCTTAAAAAAGTCCACAAAGTGATGGTTTGGGAGATTTGATGGCAAACTTGGCTGGTGTACAAAGAGGCCTGACCTTATTTCCTTCAGGTGACTTTAATATGAATCTGAATGCCAACAGTAAGCCATGATTTATTGTCAACCACCAGTTCTTGACCTCATAATCATATTCCAAAATGTGGTAGAAGTTTTTCTCATAAGAGTGAAGTCTGTTTTAGCAGGAAAAGGAAGCCACTTCCAATGGGGAGTTTATAAAAGGGGAGTTTATGGATGTCATTTTCAGGTGTCCACAAACCTTTTGCTACATAGTGTATCATAAACAAGCACTTTGTAAGTATACAATAACAATGTACATTTGTCAGCAACACTCTACCCTGTCCATCAACAGAAAGCGACTTCCACAGGACTGCCACTATCCATAAATTGTTTGAGTGATGTGATGATTACTTTTTGACATTTTGTACTGCTACATATGTGCTTGAATGTTTGTGACACCTTTAGAATTTTCGATATTTCTGCATAAATATGACCTAAAACATCATCAGATTTTCACACAAGTCCTAAAAGTAGATAAAGAGAACCCAGTTAAACAAATGAGACAAAACTATTATACTTGGTCATTTATTTATTGAGGAAA